>JAOYSI010003807.1:0-14840 GCA_025775065.1 Hiodon alosoides
CTCGTACATCAGCCAGTGGCCGTCCATCACGTGGCAGGACATGCAGTTGGACATGTGGTAACGGTCTTGGAAAGAGGAACAGTCGTCCATCATCTCATGCATCTGACCTCCGAAGCCCTCTCTCTCGTAGATCCTCGCTCTGTAGGATCCTCGGTACTGTTTTAAAAATAAAGTGAATAAAGTAGGTTAATTTGACCTACATAAATAAAAAGAATATACATCTAACATTACAGTTATTACTGATTGAGGGTTTTATAAACATTTTTCCTCTAATTGTTTGAAGTGGTTGTTTCACGTATATAGACAATGTAGAACAAAATCAAAATTTTTCATTAACTATATATAGACAAAATGTTAAAGGTGACATGACTCACCATGGGGACCATGCGGCAGGACCTCATCCAGTCCCTGAAACCCCACATGCTCTGGCAGTCAGAGTACTCTCCCCTCCTCAGGAAGTACTGGTTTCCCATCCAGTTGGTGCGGTCGTAAACCATGAAGCAGCCACTGTGAACTCTACAGGAGTAGCATTGGTTCATGTAGGAGGAGAGGTCAGCACAGTCACTGCTGCAGTCCCAGGAACGACCCTGGAAGTTCCTCTCCTGATAAAAGGTGATCTAAAAACAAATACCATTTCCAATATTTCATACAACGTAATAAAACATGGCAGTAAGAGAGCAACACTTCCCAAAATAATTGGTTTCAAAGACAGTCAAAGAAAATATTTGTGACAATGTACTACATATAAACTGTATACCTTGCCACTCTCATGATGGAAATTTACTGTGTATCTAATGCAAAACTTACCCTGCCCATAGACATGGTGATGGCCGTTTTGTTTCCAAAGTTACTCTGCTGCTACAACTGAACCTGTCACCTTTTATACCTGTGCTAACCCAAATAACCCAAAGCCTTACTGTGTGAACTACTGACTAAGCAAAATTGCACAAAGGGTTATTTATATTGCACTGTGGACAGTAAAGGGTTTGTGATTAGGTGCAGTTGTGTCCGTTCATGACAACATTTTTTCCTTTTCTTTGCGGAGAAAATAAATTTATCTGCAGTATTCCACACATGGGGGAGCGAACTCATGTGTATCAAGTGTATTGGTGCTACTCTTTTTCCAAGGGACATTTAATATCTACGCAGACTTCCTCTCCCTCGTTCAGGAAGTTGTTCCATTTCTGGCACAGGATGTTTAGAAGGTCTGCAGTGCTGTGTCCTGGTCTAAATCTAACCTATTTCTCCGCTGTCACTTCCGTGGAAAACCGGAAATCTAGGTGCCGTGTAGTGGCAATCTTCAGCTGGTTCAGAGAAATACCCCACTCCATAGCAGCGATTGTGGAGGTGCCTCAGCGGACTTGTGAGCTTCAGACTGTGTTAATTAAGGGGGCTGAAGCAGCTGGCACGAAGTCTGCAGGGCCCGTTGAGTAGCTGTATTTGTCGTTAAGCTATCTAGCTGGTCTTCATGGTGAAAAGGTGCCTGCCAACATAACAGAATGTGTACCAAACAAATGTCATTATTGGCACTGGATGGTCTTTGAACAGCTCCTACGAGGAGCTTTTTGAGCGTAAGGTGACTGTACCATGTGGATGGGTCTCGTTGTGGATTGCGATTCCTTGTAAGCAATACACTGCAATGCAGCCTCCTGATAGGGGAGTTCTGTCAGCAGCAGATCCTGGTATTGCAATGCAGGTAGCTCTGCCCTGCCCAGTTCATGCGCCGTCCTGTAAGGGATGCACAATGAAGATGTAAGGTTCTTTCTCCTTACGTAGTTTAGCCAGTTAACCACATTTCACTCAGCCACCTCATCATTTTCTGTAATGGCATAAGGGCCCTGCATAATAGCCCCTGCATAATAGTGGGCCGATATTCTGTTTAATGATGATTAAGCCATTAAGACTCAATCAAATGTATACGTACAAGTACAAAAATCTGAACATGGATTTACAGATTCAAGCCGACTTTTGACAAGGAGTTATCCAGTGAAGCCAACGGATTTTAGAAGAAAATATGATAAAAAAATAAATTATAATATCACCCTGATTAGACAGACAAATTTGGTAACCAAAAACAGAAAACGATTGCTAATCGCAACACTACCTATGATTCTTAAAGTTTCTAATCTTTTTTTTTCAACAGCAATATTTATTGAACTGTACCACGAAAAATGTACCTGGAGAAAATGGTAACACACTAGTTGAGAAGCTTGTTCGAAAACCTGTAGAAAATTACTTGATTTGTGATTACCAGCTCACCAATGAGGGCTTGTTTTCAAAGCTGTAAACCAAAATTTAAAACCTTGCCAGAGAGAGTTTCAATGCGAAATGTACTTTTAAGTCAACTGTTACAGAAATGTATTATACTTATATTAAACTTTTGCAAGAACAGTTTATGACACCCATGGCCATAGCTTTACTTAAAACACATATCGATATTTAATATAATTTTGTTTAGAACCACAGAAATGTATGAAGTCATGTAATTCATTCATTGACAGTGTTGTACAACACATCCAGTTGATAAAATCAAGTGTATGAGTATCAAACTGACGCTGGATACGTGAGATACACAAAGTTCCACTTTGTTAAAAATTAAATATAGATCTTCTTCTTTAACACTCCCTTTTAACTGTGTTTTCTTCAATCCAAAAATGTTGATAAAAATGTGCATGTTCTGGTTGGGGCATGTTTAAAATGCATTTGGTTTGGTGCACCTCATAGCACCAGACAGCCGAATAAAGGACTTTGTTTCCCAACAAAGACAAGGAAACAATATAGACATGCACGCACACCACGTACAACTACACATAATGAAAACCCTTTACTGTCCACACTGCAGTATGAATAACCCCGTATACTATCATGTTGCTGTGTCAGTAGTTTAGACAGTGAGGCCAGATATTCTTTGGGTTAGGATAGGTATAAAAGGTGACAGGGGTTTCGTTGTAGCAGCAGAGAAGTGCTGAGAACAAACAGCAGTCACCATGTCTACTTGCAAAGTAAGTGTTGCATTAAATAAACAGTGTGTGTCCGCATCACAGATCTGAAAGACTGAAAAATGTCTTACTTGTTCATACGAAATAATGATATTGATGGCAATTGTTATTTGTTTTTAGATCACCTTCTACGAGAACAGGAACTTCCAGGGTCGCTCCTGGGACTGCAGCAGCGACTGCGCTGACATCTCCTCCTACATGAACCACTGCTACTCCTGTAGAGTTCACAGTGGCTGCTTCATGGTTTATGACTGCTACAACTACATGGGAAACCAGTACTTCCTGAAGAGGGGAGAGTACTCCGACTGCAGGAGCATGTGGGGTTTCAGTAACTGGATCAGGTCCTGCCGCATGATTCCAATGGTGAGTTCAGTAACCATGTTCATTTTCTGAATTTTAAGACACAAAATTGCAACAATTAGCAACAGCTATTCTGCTGCTACTTTTGTTTAGGTCTGATTATATGGTTATTTTTTCATTTCCTAAACAGTACAGTGGATCCTACAGAATGAGGCTCTACGAGAGAGAGGGCTTCGGAGGTCAGATGCATGAGATGATGGACGACTGCGAGTCTTTCCATGATCGTTACCACATGTCCGATTGCATGTCTTGCCATGTGATGGACGGCCACTGGCTGATGTACGAGTATCCTAACTACAGGGGCAGGATGATGTACTTCTGGCCTGGGATGTACAGGAACTTCAGGCACAGGGGATGGGGTTGGAACATGAGGTTCATGTCCATGAGGCGTATTGCCGATTCTTGGAATTGAGAAACCCTGTAAAGAAAAATGGAAACAAATTGAATGATATAAGTAGGTGTAAGCTGCAAGGAATCTAATAAAGACAATATATTTGATACTGTGTAGTCCGTGTCTCTTGTTGGTTAATTGACTGTGTATAGTATGGTCACATGAACTTTAGTGGACGTTTGTCAGGTGAGGTTCAAAGGTCATCCGCCTCTACCTGAATAGAATTTGCGTTATATATCAGGGATGACTGTTGGATTTAAATTTTGAGGAGGCTCCGGTGGTGGTATGGAGGGTAGGGTTTAAAGATGCAGCTCCAGATATGTCCTTACTCTGGATATCGGGGGGCGTTTGTCTGTCTCGTGTGATTCATCCTATGAAAAAACAATCCAATAAAGAATCCATCACTGCTCATTGCTACTGTGATAGGTCCGGGAGAAAGTACGTTGCCACCAAATTGCCTGTCACTTTCTGAGGTCTGCCAAATGACTTTATTTGTGTTTTTTATATTTGTTTTTTACATTCAAAATTAGATTTAAAATATAGATTTTAAGAGTCCAGTGGTAGTCATTTTAATGGAACCAAACATAATATACCAACAGTCCGCCAAAGAGGCACTGAAGGGAATTTCTCCAAAGCGTCACAGCAAATATGACCTCGATTGACCCCATGGTGGCACTATAGTAAACTTGAGTTTAAATATGTGAGCATGATATCTCTTCACTTGAAATGTCTTCACTTGAAACCAGACCAACATTGGAAATTAAAATACAATATAAAATACAGTATAATGAATAATGTTCTTGGTGATTTACTGACATGTTTCAAGACATGTCTCTTATTTGCCATCATTAGTATTATGTTTTTGACTTAGTATAACTTTGTTTTCATTTGTTGGATTAATTCTCTTTCTACAAAGAGTTTTGGGTAATCAGTAGACCTAATCACCCTCAAGAAAAAATAAAAACAATAAGATGGAGCAATTCAGTGCGCAACTATTCGTAACATCATTATTTTCCCCTTTTCAGCACTTTACACATTCTCATTTTCACTTTTTTGCACACAGTTTCATTCAATAGACAGCCAAGAGAGACACACACTGCATAGTACAAATTAAAAGCAGAAAGAAACCTTTTCATACCACTGAGGTCTTCTTTGTCTCTCCATTCCACATAACTTGAAGCTGGGTCCTATGCAGAAAATAGAGTTAAAAGGATGGTATCACTTCTAGATGGAGCCTGGCAGGTTGTGATCTAATGAACTCATAAACTCAGTCTATTATGCACACTAGAAATACTGAACCCTAATCATGTATTCGATAATCATGTATAAACCTACTAAATAAACCACTTCTCCCTTACCTTATTCTTGATTGACATTTATTTACATTTAAATATATGTAAAGGAGTAAGTGTTAACTAGATGCTTGTGTTTCACTTCAAACTTAGACTTGACCATCTGTTTTTTAGGCATAATGTTGAGTGTTTTCATTGGATCAATGTCACTGAATCACATTATCATACTGCTGTGTATGGGGATTTTGAGATACATCTGAAATTATACCTTGTTAGAGGGTGAATTAGCTCTATTTTTGTACTAATGGCGTATTTCTAGGTAATATTCAGTCTTTAGTATTGCACTGTATAGATGGTAAATAGCAATGAAGCTATTTCAATTAATTACCATATGGTTAATGGTGGGAATACTACCTGGAAATATAACATTAAAGCACTCAGCAGCCCGTTTATCAGGTACACCCATCCAGTACTGGGTCAGACGCCACTTTGCCCCCAGAAAAGCCAGAACTCTTTGGGGCATGTATTGTACACCTTGTACAATTTGAAATGTTCCTCAAGGATATTTGTTCATGCTAAAGCGACGGCGTTGCAGGGTTGCAGCAGTTTAGACAGGGGTACATTCATGCTATGAACAGCCCGGTCCTTCTTTTCCCAAAAAACGCTCTAGTGGGTTGAGGTGTGGAGATTGCACTCAAGTAAACTGAACTTGCTGTCATGTTCCTGGGATCATTCTGAGACAATACACGCTTTGAGACATGGTGCATTATCCAGCTGGAAGGATGAGTGTAAAGAAGGGTGAATAGGATGATAGGAGTGGAACCCGGTGTGGCTATTTACTGCAAAAGCTCATCCATGACAACAACAACTTTCTTAATTTCATTCAATGAATAGGTAAGACCCAGAGTATGAAATGTATTGGCTTTATTCAACTAAATCTCAAATGAATGATTCATGGATCGCTAAATTAAACGTACTAATTCTGACAGTCAATTTTGACATTCTCTTAGTACCAAGAATCCATGATACGCCTCATGGACATGAACCTCATGCCAGATCCCCATCCCATGTTGCTGAAGTTCCTGTACTCTCCAGGCCAGAAGTACATCATCCTGCCTCCGTAGTTGGCATGCTCGTACATCAGCCAGTGGCCTTCCATCACGTGGCAGGACATGCAGTTGGACATGTGGTAACGGTCTTGGAAAGAGGGACAGTCGTCCATCATCTCATGCATCTGACCTCCGAAGCCCTCTCTCTCGTAGATCCTCATTCTGTAAGATCCTCTGTACTGTTTAGAAAAAGTAGCATCTTTAATTGTAATGGAATTTAAAGAAAGTAATTCAGTCAAATAATTAATGACTGTTTTTTCTTCTCAAAGTGTTTTATATATTTAGACAGAATATTAAATGTTATAAATGTTCTTAAAGTCTTTTAAAATTCCTAATCAATGTAAAATAATTTACCATGGGGACCATGCGGCAGGACCTGATCCAGTCATTGAAACCCCACATGCGCTGGTAGTCGGAGTACTCTCCCCTCCTCAGGAAGTACTGGTTTCCCATCCAGTTGGTGCGGTCATAAACCATGAAGCAGCCACTGTGAACTCTACAGGAGTGGCAGTGGCTCATGTAGGAGGAGAGGTCAGCACAGTCACTGCTGCAGTCCCAGGAACGACCCTGGTAGTTCCTCTCCTCATAAAAGGTGATCTAAATACAAATAATAATTGCTGTTAATATCAACCTGTAGCTTACAAAGGAATACTATTTTTTAAATTTTCAATTAGCAATTAAAAGTCATATACACACGCTTACCCTGCCCATAGACATGGTGATGGTTGATTGTCCACAGCACTACTCTGCTGCTACACCTGACCTTCTGTGACTTTTATACTTGTCCTAACCCACAGAACGTCTAGCTCCATTGTGTAAAATGCTGATCCACACGCATGCAGTTACACAGGGTTGTTCTTATTCCAGTGTGGACAGTGAAGGGTTATTATTTGCCATTGTGTGAGTTATTGTGTCTGTGTCTTTGTATTGTGCAAGGTTACCCACTCTTATGTATGCTCTGAAATGCTGTATCAGTGTAAAACAAACAACCGCAAACCAACTTAAATGGAAAAACACTTTTTTTTTTTTTTTTACACAAAAAAACAAATTTTGATTTCTTTAGTCTCAATGGCAACTTTTCTTTTATAATATGGATATGGATTAGACTGAAGGATTGTCGTGATCTCATATTCGAAGGAGCGACTAGTATTCGCAGCAAATATTTATATAGCACTTGAAATACAGAGTTGTGTGAAATTATGAAGCCGATTTGATTTGCCCTCAGCACTGCTCCATTCCACCATTCCCCCTGGATTCCACAAAATAATTCCGTTCATTCATCAAAAAATCCCCTCCATTTCTACAAGTTGGACTACCTGTACTTCTTTTGGAGTTTTTGGATATTGTTTTTTATTGTTTTTATTGTTTGAGTCAGGATGACGACAATCAGACATGAGATAGAGCTGTAATATTCCACATTATTTTTACAAGTTTGTATTGGGAGACAAGACGTCAATATAACATGTAACATCGACTGAGTTGGAAGTCCGCCTTTATATCCATTTACTCCCCTTATATACCGTCTCAGAAGGACTTGAAACCTTGTTTAAACTTTGTACACACAAATAGTTTGAACAAATGACTTGGTGTGACGTGATGGTTGGGTGCATCTGCAGAGCATGACCATGGGAGACGATTAGACTTAACCTAAAGATCCCGTCTCTCAAAGAATGTGCTGACCGTAAAGGCCTCTCTGCTGACACCCGGGGCGACTCCCTTATCACATATAACTAATTATCCCAAGAATGTGCTTTATGCATTTAACCATTCATTTAATCACATTCATTTAGACAATACAATTTAAACTTCATGAACTTAAATTAGCTGTTTGGCACATAAAAGTAAAAAATTTAAATAAAACATTGAACTGACTTCTGGAGTCTTAATATTAATACGAGCACTTGACTGTATCCTGATAAATAGGCATTACGTAGGAATGAGAAATATGGCATCCCTATCCAATGTTACTGAAGCTTCTGTACTCTCTTGGCCGGAAGTTCATCATTCTGTATGGACATCAGCCAGTGACCATTCATTATATGTTTATTTATATTTCTGACACATTGCTGATTTTGGCTGATAGGAATACAAACAATCAATGTATTCACTGTATACTATTCAATCTCATATAACTAATGTTAACAAATGTAGTCTCATTAGACCTGTATAGTTGGTTAGTTTTTACTGTGTTCTCAGATGCCTGCCTGTTCCCATGAGGGCCTTTTAGTTTGCATCTTTGCTTGCGAGTGCAGTGGGAAGGAGAGGGGACAGACCATAATATTAATGGCCTATCTGCAGAGGGATTAAAAACAGGGATGCTGGGACCAGGGACATTCGGCACATCGGACCTTATTGTGGAGAATTTAAACTGTACAATCTCAGCTAGTTTTCTTGACCATGCGGATAGTAATGGTACTATTCCCATTCATTACCACCTATTTATATCATAGATTTTAAAACAGATAGCCGTGTCACTAATCTCAACTACACGCACCCTCTCCTGCTTCATTGCTTCAGCATATCGATGATGAAAAGAATAGTGACCACATATCTTGACATTATTAAGCTGAAAAACAGGAGTTCTGTAGCCAACAGCAACTCCAAATGCAGCCCAAAAGTGAATGAGAAACAAAATCTTGTGCCTAGACTACCAACTAGACTGACCAATACAGCCCTTATGCCCTGTGAAGTTAAATTTTGTATTTCCTGTATCATGTCACGCTGTTATAACCTGCACTGGCAGATCTCTATACAGCCTTTCAGACCTTTCGAAACTATTATAAATGTGCAACAGCGACATAAGTTATCAGATACAGAATACTTTATATAGAATATAGAATGGAATGATCAGAGAGAATGTATTGCTTCAAATGAACTTTTTTTCAAAAAAATGTTTTACATATTTCAGCTATTGCTCTCATTTGTTTGTGTAAATTCCATAAATGTGAATAATTATACACATTGAGAATTGGGTTATTTTTACTATTGTCTTGACACCACTATCTTGCAGACAGCAGCTTGAAAGAGAGCTTATGTTCACTTTCATCTTTTATTTATTTTATTCAATGAATAAATAAGACCCAGAGCTTAAAATTAATAGTCTTTATTCATCTAAATGTGACTCAAAACTACTGATCCATCAATCTGACAGTCAATTTGAGATATTCTTAATACCAAGAATCCATGATACGCCTCATGGACATGAACCTCATGCCAGATCCCCATCCCATGTTGCTGAAGTTCCTGTACTCTCCAGGCCAGAAGTACATCATCCTGCCTCCGTAATTGGCATGCTCGTACATCAGCCAGTGGCCGTCCATCACGTGGCAGGACATGCAGTTGGACATGTGGTAACGGTCTTGGAAAGAGGAACAGTCGTCCATCATCTCATGCATCTGACCTCCGAAGCCCTCTCTCTCGTAGATCCTCATTCTGTAGGATCCTCTGTGCTGTTAAAAAAAGTAACGTATTTTATTAATAAATTATTTTGAAATAGAATTGATTTGACACTTTATAAACAATGAAAAATAACTTACCATTGGGACCATGCGGCAGGACCTCATCCAGTCCCTGAAACCCCACATGCTCTGGCAGTCAGAGTACTCTCCCCTCCTCAGGAAGTACTGGTTTCCCATCCAGTTGGTGCGGTCGTAAACCATGAAGCAGCCACTGTGAACTCTACAGGAGTAGCATTGGTTCATGTAGGAGGAGAGGTCAGCACAGTCACTGCTGCAGTCCCAGGAACGACCCTGGAAGTTCCTCTCCTGGTAAAATGTGATCTGAAAACAAATAATGATCAATTAAAGGTGGACAATACCCCCATGTGAAGGTGAAAACCCGTGTTACCATATATCATGATATGTATTTTGTCACATGAATATCGTGATACATGACATTTTTATGTGAATTTACTAGTTTTTTCTTCCGAATGCTGTGATCCATTTTTATAAAGAAAGATGCATATTATAAATACATAAACACATAGACTTATAAATCTCACAAACAAATACCTGTGTGATGAGTGATACTGCAGCCAACTAGTTACTACTTTAAAGTACCTTAGCTAGATACCTTTCAAAAACTAAACTAAAGGATTGCACTACAACATAGGACTTAAAAACAGCAGAAAAGCTAAAATAATTGGTTTCATTTAGACCACTTGCAAAATTTTCTGAACCCAACCTGGTAATTTTTCTCACCTTGGCATTGAAAAATTTGTTGTTATCTGGCAAATCTATTTAAAGGTTTTTAGCAAGTTTACTGCATCAGAAATCGGAATGTTAATATAATGTATCCATTAAATTTGATGTTATGGAATATTAACCAGAATTTTACCCACAGTTTATGACTAAGGCAAAATTTAGTAGAGCCAAAATTAATTTTGAAACTTTGTTTATGTGCCCCCCTCTTTAGAATACATTTAAAGTTGATATTGAAGTCAATAAAGATGTGATGCGATCGAAGAAAAGCTCTAGCATGTTCTATAAGTTTGATCCTTATTTTTTTTTGTTCACCGGACTAAGAGTTAAGAAGACCTCAGGTTCCTTCATTGGCTTCATCATCAATCCCTAGCACGGAATTTTTAAAACCACCCTTTACACTGCTCAGAAAGCATTAATCGTGATAATTATCATTATTGCCACGATTCAATGTTTAGGCCATATTGGTTTGCTTTTAAAATGCGCATACACAGGAAATTAAAATTATTTTCAGTACTACATAACAATTTGGTTATTTCGCACAGATTAAACACTGTAAAAAGTGTATGACATCACAATTTCTGAAAGAAATGTCATAGCTTTCATTAAAAAAGCACCACTTACCCTGCCCATAGACATGGTGATGGTTGTTAGTCCTCAGCTCAACTCTGTTGACACAGGTAAGCACCTGTCACTTTTATACCTGTCCTAACCCAAAGAATCATTGTGTAAAATGCTGACTCATCGCTCAGACGGCTATTCATATTGCAGTGTGGACAGTAAAGGGTTATTATTTACGAGTGTTGTTATGTTGTCCAGCCCCGTGCGCTTACACCTCGGAAGCCTGTCACTGACTTGTTCACAGGAAGCTTTGTAAAATAACTAAGTATAATGTTTCACATTGTGTGTAATTGTTTTCCAACGCAAGCAGACCAGCCGTTTCCCAACTCGGAGATGCAGATACTTATATTAATTTCTCATGACAGAAGCTATTTTTATCACCACGCATCCTACTCTAAGCTGTGTTATCATACGTCATTTTTTAATAGGCAAGCAAGTAAGTGTGTCTGTCTAGGAGACAAAATTCTGTCCATCTGATCAATTAATTCTATTTAGTGTATGAAAAGTGTGTGACTACAGCAGGGTGAAATGATCCTTGGCTTTAAAAACAATTGAAGTTGAAACAGAGCTGGACATAGTATTACTGGTGATGTTTAAGTATGACCCCCATTGATGGGGCATCCTGTCTGCCATTTATATGGCTTTTGCACAACCGTTTTATCCCAACAAGGTGGATTTTTAAACCGGTGACGGACTGTTCCTTTAATCCTTGCATTTAATTAATAACCAGATTTAATTTCAGAATGAGCTGTTATTTTTACTAAGATATATTATGTCAATACTGAGCATGGATGGAAATTCTAAGAAATACAATTTCTTCTCATATAATCAGTGGTAAAAAATGGATCAAAGACGGGCACTGGGTTTGGGCACCGTTGCTGTGTCCGAAACCATTTGACTAAATTTCTGACAAGACAGGCCTGCCTTGCAGCTTGATTCCAAGTCTGGTACTGAGGAGAGTGGGCTAGCCATAAATATTGATAGCTTGCAAGTGGTATGGATAACAGAGACAATGGGAGTGGAACATTCAGTTGAACTGGGCAAATTTAGTGAAGCAGAATATTAAGGATTAGGAACACCTCTGATAAACGGTCAAAAGGAAGAGAAGAAGCGCGACAATGCGCCCTGCTCTGGTGGTTTGTGTCTGATGTAAGACCCATTTGGGTAGGAAAGGGGGCTGGAATTGTTTGTGTGCACATTCCTGACCCATGGGACAAAAACGCATCAAAGCCACTGAGAGGCTCGTTGACATTTGTCACTTTGCATTAACATTTTGAAAAGGTGGATTTTGGGGTGATTCTGGGTGATAGGTCCGGTCCAGGCAGAAACAGTAATTTAATGAACAACCAAGAGTTAATTTATTGCATTGGCTTTATTTATTTGACTGGGGTTTAAACCAGTTTTGCTCATTCAGCAATTAAAACAATAAATCTGTCCAGATGCCATTACAAATTAATATTTTCTTAATACCAAGAATCCATGATACGCCTCATGGACATAAACTTCATGCCAGATCCCCATCCCATGTTGCTGAAGTTCCTGTACTCTCCAGGCCAGAAGTACATCATCCTGCCTTTGTAATTTGGCTGCTCGTACATCAACCAGTGGCCGTCCATCACGTGGCAGGACATGCAGTTGGACATGTGGTAACGGTCTTGGAAAGAGGGACAGTCATCCATCATCTCATGCATCTGACCTCCGAAGCCCTCTCTCTCGTAGATCCTCGCTCTGTAGGCTCCTCGGTGCTGTTTAAGAGGTAAATGTAACTATCGGGTAGTGTGGTTTTTATTGTTTAATGAAAAACAATGTTTTTGCTATGTAAAAAAAATAATACAATTTATAAATGTAACAATACTATGTAACTCACCATTGGGACCATGCGGCAGGACCTCATCCAGTCCCTGAAACCCCACATGCTCTGGCAGTCAGAGTACTCTCCCCTCCTCAGGAAGTACTGGTTTCCCATCCAGTTGGTGCGGTCGTAAACCATGAAGCAGCCACTGTGAACTCTACAGGAGTAGCATTGGTTCATGTAGGAGGAGAGGTCAGCGCAGTCGCTGCTGCAGTCCCAGGAACGACCCTGGAAGTTCCTGTTCTCGTAGAAGGTGATCTGAAAAACATATAATTGTTATTGTTGATATTAGTAAAATTTTTAATGAACAAAACATAGCACATAGATGCACGTTTGGAACCATTTGGCGAGAAGACATTTATAAAACATTTAATCTAGTAAAGCTTTTTGAAATAGATAGATTATTACCTTAGACATGGTGATAGTTGTTAATTCTCAGAGCTACGCTGCTGCTTTATCTGCGTTTCAGGAGCTTTTATATCTAACCAAACTCAAAGAACTTGTGGCCCCATTGTTAAAAATGCTGATCCCATTAACATGGCACAAAGGGTTATTCATATTGCAGTGTGGACAGTAAAGGTTTATTATTTGGCACTGTGAGCAATTGTGGTGTATGTGGATTTCTACTTTGTTTCCCCTGTATTGAATGCGTATAAAAGAAAGTACACTATTGTGTCGCTTGTGTAGTAGTTTGTAAAAAAAAAAAAAATCATGCATTCGCTGTCTGTAACCAGGATCGCCCAGGCGACAAAGCACAATTGACCACCAAAATTTGGGTTGCGGGAAATCAATTAAATTTATTTTTATGATTTAAAACGAGGGATATTTCTTCTTTTCCACTGGTGAAAAGGTTTCTAGCTACTAGAAGTTAGCTGCACTTCTCCATTTAACCCTGCAATTTCTGTTCTCTTCTATCTTTTGTCATTTTAGTTCATTGAGTTTAAGATTCATTTATTATTCTTTCCAGTTCCGACTTTTTCTTTGTTTTTCAGAATAAATTCCGGTCTACCGGGCTGTGTATTGCAACTCCTCGCCTCCTCACATCCACTCCAGAGCTGTGCATGCATGTTGTTTGACCTGAAAAACACTAAGCCGGTATACATTGCATGCAACTTCCTCCCCACTATTGATGATAAACAACCGAGCCTCCTTCATAGGCACCCGAAACAGCCAAACTGCAGGACCACCGGCCCTACGTAAGGGTGCAATACTAGTTATTAAAAACATAGGATTATGAAGGATGCATGCTGCCAGGGGCTGGAAGCATGTACAAAATAGCGCAACACGTTAACTGATGATGCAGTAATTTTATCAACGTTACAGATCATTTCCAGGCACTGGAGTCATGTAAGTAAACTGACAATGCTGCAGTTTAATAAACTATGCCTGCGTATTTAGGTCAGAGGTTCTGGATAGCATCGTACACTTATGGTTTTACACAGCGGCTATTAGAAGAGTCTACAGGCAACTCGTACTCAGGTTTTTTTTTTTAAATTGTGATGTGAATCATGCTTTGGCTAACCTGTCAGAACAACGGGGCTATTCCACAGCCATCCACACTGCTACCTGAGGCTGGCGGAAATTGAGTCGAGTATCTGGAGGAAAGTCTCAGCCTGTTTCACTGGCAACTAGGGAAAACACAGCGTTTGTCTGTTCTAGTCTGTCTTACGATTAAATATTATTTGCATTGTACTTTATTATTGGAAAAATATACATATTTCCTTACGCTTACTTACCCTGTTTCCTGTTCTACTAGGGTTGATGGTGGATCTGAATCATAGAGGTGGTCAGCTCTAGCCAGAGTGCTAAAAAAGCTTTTTTCGATCAATGAAAAACAAGACAATAAGAGTTTATGATTTTATATGATATCTTTATTCAGTGTGGTTCAAACATGTGTTTTGTTTATTCAACACGAATAATACAATTTTAATGAATTACATTTCCTTAATACCAAGAATCCATGATACGCCTCATGGACATGAACCTCATGCCAGATCCCCATCCCATGTTGCTGAAG
>JAOYSI010003808.1:0-14838 GCA_025775065.1 Hiodon alosoides
CCCCCCCCCCCCCCCACACCCCCCCCCCCCCCCCCCCCCCCCCCCCCCCCCCCCCCCCCCCCCCCCCCCCCCCCCACGAATGCCCAATAAAATGTATTAATCATTCTGTTCTCATTTAACCTGGGTCGTTTCAGATTTCTGTAGCCATTGGACAACGCACACACACATAGCTCAACACTGGTTACAAAACGGATTCTGAGGAATGATCTGGACTAATTTCCACTGGTCTCCAACGTGGCATCACATTTGAGGATCAGACGGGGAGGTTCTTCAGCGACTCTGACGTCTGATGTCACAACTCTGACAGGTAAAGTATTATATTGACAGCATTCAAAATTTCACTTTGTTACTTTATCACATGACTTGGGCTGGTGAAAGCCAGCGGTTTCGCCCAGGCTGCCGGAATGTAACAGTTTAAAATGAATTGCCTGGTGGAGGGCCACCGTCTCTGGTGGGTCTAGCACCAAACATTTCTCCAGTGATCTGCAGACTAGGGCAGAGAAAGGTCACACGGAACATGGAACTCATACTGTCACACTAGATCGCATGTTAAAAACCGGTTCATTTTCATCTCTTCATTACTCTTGCTTATTCTTGCAGTGCTTTTTTTCTTAATTTCTCTACGCTGGAATAACAGTGTCTGACAACGGTGTTGACGCCCAGGGACTGACATGACCCTGAGGTATAGACAGTCACGTCTGCCGTCTTGCTGGAAAGAGCAGTTTCAGAGACTCAAACAGATAACTTCAAATGTCTCCATAATGTTGGGAATCCTTTTTTAAATATGAAATACATTAAAGACAAGGAGGAGTGGGTTCTCGTACAGAGCACTGGTGTAGTGTATTCTAAACACTTTTTGTTCTCCTCTAAATGAACCAAGATCAGGTCAACAGTTACATAATTAAATAAAAATTAATTTTTCAAGCGTTTTTATGACCTTGATTATTGTAGTCATCAGTTTAACAAGAAAGGGAAACCTCGAACAGGTCAAACTTTCACTGTGCACTCAACAGGGAAACCATTCCACGCATGGTGTTACAGCTATTCAGGAGGGCTTGCAGCGACGTCGCACCTCAGCCCTGCGGCGGTCATGAGTTTCTGATTCTGCATTCCTCACTATATTTATCCCAGTTTGCAGTCTCGATGGCAGCTCCCCGGTGTGATGGCAGCGTTGCCAAGGCAACGCCTCCCCAGCCACACGGTAGAGATGCAGAGTCAGGGGCTGGGGAGGACATGGAGCGTGGGTCCGGGCCATTAGCGGCCGTTGGGGATTGTTATGTAACTCGGCTGCCGCTGCTCCTCGCGCCCGGGACGGGCTCCCTGGGACAAATAGGCGAGCGCAGCGGGTTTCAGCAGACCACCGAGAGCAAGCCGGGGCGCTGCAGTCTGCAGTGATTCAGCACAGGACCGCCCTGCACTCGCAGGCCCTTACACAACAGCCCTGCCAGGTCGTGTTGCTCCTCTCTGCGACAGGAAAAGGGTTTCCTCTCAATTAGAATTCTTATATAAGCCTCTCATGCCATCTGTTTGGACACACTGCGATAAGGACCTCAAGGTTTTTTTTCAGCCGTCTACACACTACTCCTACGCGTTTCTGTTGTAACGGGCGATGGGTAGAGTGTGACAACTACCAGCTGATGTAGTCAAAAGCAATCACTGCTGTCTGGACCAATGCTTAACCGGTTTGTCAGCACGGTGCACCAACAAAACAACACATTTTTAGTCATAGAAAAGGCTGATTTTTTGTTTAAAACGACAATCTGTCCGTTCCTTGTCACAGGTATACTCAATGCTTTCTAACCTCTACCACAAATGGGAAACTGATTTCACAATAAGTCAGGGCAGAGAAGAGCCGCATTTCATCCGTCTTTGATTGTGATTTTAATAAAGAATCGCTATCCTCATGTTCCAATTTACTTCTGTCATCTTCTGGGTATGGTGGATTTATGCAACACGTTCATCAGCGCGTTACTCTAAATTTATTTTGCATGCTTGAAGCGTAATATGCTTTTCAAAACAATTCTAAACAATTGCTTGCGTCTGTCGGAAGTGCTTGTCTATGTTGCTCTGAACAGGGACTTTATGAATAATTTAGATATTTTTACTGAATCCATTTGTCACTAAGTTCAAATGGATTGGGAACGGGAAAACAATCACGTTCTCTTTATGAATAAACAGAGTCACCGTTTAACATGATTGATATAATTTCCACAGAAATAACAGAACTGGCAAGATCAAGAAGATCCCGGGAGTAATCATCTCCAAGAAAACGTAGCCTTCGCGATTGGTAGATTGTGTTTAATGTGAAGGCTGACGGGGAAAAAAAAAGTGTTGTGTGGCAGCATGCCCAGAGATTTGCCAGAATGTTAACAAGCTAGGTGCCTTTATTACAGTAATGGATCAACGTACCTCTAGCAGGTTTGCCAGACAAGCATAGGGAAACAGCCCTTCTACATTGTCTACTGTCCATCCGCAGATGTTTAAGAGAGGAAGGTCAATACGAACAAGCCTGATTGAACAATCGATGCAATAAGTTAACATAGAGATCGAGCCCTCCTTGATTTAGTGAAGGGATTTCCTCTGCAGGTGTGCATTCGAAAGTATCCGTTTGTGCTATTGCCATTGTCTGACCCTGCTTTTCTGTGCCTTTGGTGGCGGATCTAGAGTTTCACAAAATTTGATTCTTAAGCCGCTCTCGGCTTTGAAAGCCGTGAATAATGAATTTTGTAGTTTAAAATGCCTTAAATTTAGTATTTGTTTTATTGCCGATTACAAGGAATGAGAGTTGTGTTATCGGGATTTATTCATCCCCTCAACTTCCTTTTTTTATGGGTTGGAGGGGCACATAAGGCGTTCATGCCTAGGGGCCCATCATTTGTTAATCCGGCCATGGTGAGAGAAAAGCCCAGGGATAGCTCAAAACGGGGAGTGCAGTTTCTGTGTAAATACATTAAGGACTCCGTCATGTCATTGTGGTGCCTGCTGCTGGATCTAGGGCTGAACCAGAGAGGATCCCTGTAGGATCTAGTGCTGAACCAGAGATGATCTCTGCTGGATCTAGGGCTGAACCAGAGAAGTTCCCTGTAGGATCTAGCGCTGAACCAGAGAAGTTCCCTGTAGGATCTAGGGTTGAACCAGAGAGGATCCCTGTAGGATCTAGGGCTGAACTAGACTGGATACCTGCTATATCCAGTGTTGAACCAGAGATGATCTCACTGTGATTCTTGTTATGAGATATGCATCCAGGAAACCAGGGAGGCGTTCCGTGCTTTGCATACACGCATAGGTATTTGTGTAAATATTTAACAGAACAACAGATGAATACTGATATTCCTTTTTCTCAAAATAAACAGACTGGACTCCCAAATAAGCACCGTAACACCATATATTACAGAGCTCAGAATAAACTCTCCCTCCCGAATGTTCCTCCTCGGCAGAAGGAAAAAAACAGGGCTGGCCTAATTTGCCACCGACACCAGCACACAGTTCAGCTGAGAGCACAAGGCCCACAAATCCCCCTCTCACTGGAGGAGCAACATGCTAAACCTTCTGTTAGCGACCGACAGTTGGAAAACAGCTACGGACGAGGCAGCCATCGACCAAGATGTGTTCAGGTGGAGGGGGAGAACTCCCAGTGCGGTTAGCTAGCTAGTCTGAAAGTAAACGGGATCAGCTCTATTGTCAACAAACATGTTTTTAACAGTTAAATTACCAGGTAATATTAGTTTATACAGTATTATATTATGTCTAAAAATGATTCAGTTGATAACGACAACAAAAACGATGAGGTATTGTGGCCGCTTTCTGATTGACATACTGGGAAATTCCATCAAGCTGAAAATAAGGAACCAACTGCACTACCAATGAAAAACCCCCAGTGGCTCTACTCTGGGGTAGATTTGCTGCAATGTAATTACATGGCTAAAATAAAAAAGACACTATGTAGCATCAAATTTAATCCTCCATATCCCTTGTGTGGGTGCCACTAGTTTATGAAATGAGGGGCATTCGATGGGCTAGTTTCAATCACTTCCTTACAGTAGCCCACTTACGTTAGACAAGCTATATCGCAGTAAGACTGAACCTCCCCCGTTTCCCTTAATCTTTTCATCCCCCCCAATACCTTCAGTGTACTAGAAGGTTTATAATGTACATAATAACATCTGAGTCTCTAAAATTTGGATCCAAATCATAGCATCGCAGCAACCGTTTAGGTTCGCCGGCCGTTATAAACATAAACATCAATCAACTATGAATTGCTCGAGCGACACTTGAGCGTGATCTGTGCTTTCATTTCTCATTTCTGGGACCTACAGATGATGAGAGGCGATTAAACCCTTAGATCCTTCAGGTTATGAAACGACTCAGCCCTTGCATCAGTCTTTTTACCTACAAGTGTGGGAGGTGTACTCAACGTGATGTTTCTCACACCCCCTCGCTGGCTCAAAGTTCCATCAGACACGGTTCATTAAATGCCAATCCCACAAATGTTGCCTATAACGACGCGGGATGTTTTGGATTCACACATTAAATACTACGCACCCTCAAGGTCTAAACTTTGAAGAGTTTTTCATTTGGCCATAATTTTTTTTGTCGTTATTGTTTGTGCAATACGCATCTAATTTAATATGTATTAATATATATGCATCTCTATGCAACCCAAGCCATTCCTATTTAGATTTAAATTTAAATTTTATATCCAAAACTGTTTTTGTAGGTTTATTTAATCGTGCTCAAAACTCAAAATCTCTTTACATGCTATTATGACATTTTAAGTAGAATCTGCTAATCTGTGTCAATACATTTCTACATGTTATAACATGCTAATTTATTTCGCACCATAGCCCGCCCCCACACAGGTGTGAGAAATTACAATCAACACTAGACACCTGCATTGGAAACGATGGCCCCTGCACATGTCTTAATGCTCTGATCAAGGCACGAGGTGAAAAAGGGGAAAATAACTGCTCATTGTTCCAGGAGTGTCCTGCAGCTAGGGAGTGAGAAGGCTATTGTTCTCCGATTGTTCTGCAACACTGTGGGGCACCGCGGCATACAGCTCAGCGCACAGACGCTCTCTTCCCACGCTGACGAACACACCTTGATCAGCTGGGTGACGTAGCTCTCCGGCCCTGTGTACTCGGTTGGGTCCTTCACGCGCACCAGCACCAGGAAGTAGAGGTAGTGCCACATGTTGTGCTCCGACTTGATGTGCTCCTCGAAGGACACCGTCTTGTTGTCGAACTTGTCTCGCTCCAGTCCTGCAGAGAGCAATATCCCATGCTAGAAATCGTTACAAACTCCAGCTGCTTTACTCTACCATGCCAGGGGAAAATACACTGAGGCAGACGGTGACAAAGGTCTGATATGGGCATCGTGGAGAAAAGCTCGGCAGCGCAGGGGGGAAGATTCGGGGCACCCCAACAATGACAGGGGTTTCCCGGCCTGGATTTCTAGGGGGTCTCCCACACAACGGTGACTGACCACAGATGAAGCAGGTGGTCTTCAGAATCTCCTCTTTCCGCTGTTTCTCGCTCCTCAGGTCGGCAAAGGTGTCGATGATGACACCGAAGATCAGGTTGAGCACGATGATGATGACGATGAAGAAGAACAGGAGGTCGTATACCACACGGGCAGCGAAAAGAGGCTCCTGTGGAGAGGGTTTCTGGGAATCAAGCTCCTCTTATTCTTACTGAAGAATATAAATCTACTTATTTTAATGCACAGGGCTGCTGGCAATCCCAAAACATCCAGTCGTACCTTGTAACACACTGTCATTTTTACATCGTGGTACAAGTTCTGCACTATATAAATAACTAAAGTAATGTTAATGAGCTAAGCAATGCCCAGCCTTGAATTATTTAACTAAATGTAGCATGAAAGCACGAATAAGTCAACTCAAAGCAGTGTGACACTGGAGTTAAATAAATAACTAGCTGTGAACAACTCAACCAAACGCAGAGCAATACCAGAGTTAAGCATTAACCAGCAATTTGAATAAGTCAGAGGGTTACTGAAAGAAAACACAGGACACGTCTCTTAAATTACCACGATAAAGAGATTAAATTTATCGGCCAAGGTGTATATTTACGCGCGCTCTGTTCTAAAAAAAATTAATGTAATAAAAAAATAAATAAGTAAATAACACATTTCGCACATCCCCTCCTCCTCAAAGAGCTGTTTTCTCAGCCTTTTCCTCTGCCTTTTCTGGGCTTGGTTTCCAACAGCTGTAATAGAACACTTTCCCCAGGTTTCATCCTCAAATCTAATGGCACAACGGATACCCTCAAACAGGCCAAAGATGTGGTTTCCGGTCCTGGACAGCACTGGTGGTCCTGGACAACGAGTACAATAACAAGGCAATAAATGAAGAGAGCAGTGCCCACTGATGCATTGGGGTTTGTCTTTGGCTTTTAAACGGAGGCTTGTCTGCTTAGAGGACGCAGGGCCCTAACTCATCATCAACTCCCGGGAAAGCAGTGGGTGTTTGTGGGTGGCCGACTGGCTCTTTGTCAGAGCTCCCCCAAGGGTTTGGGTGGGTGGCAGTTTTTAAATCGTGCCCAAAGGAAACACCAGCTCCAGATTCCGGGCCGATTTTGCAGCGCTCGCCACCGGCGCTCCTCAGCCATGAAAAGCGCCCTTGTTTACGCCAGGGTGATTAAGCTGCAATTAAGGATTTGAAACCCGTGAGATAATCTTTGCATATATTACACTCTTTCTGTGTAATGGGGCGCCAAAAGAAGCCATTTCCTTTCACATTGCGTGCCTATGAGTTGCAAAGCATCTGTGATTGCCTCTGCGCCAACCCAATCTTTAATATCTACTTAAGGGGGTTCCTTGCATCATTTCTAAGCAGCACGCATTTTTGCCTGGAAATTATGGATTTAAACTCCGGTTAATTTCTTTGTTATTTAGAAAAGAAAAATTATTCTGAACCAATATTAACCTTTTTCCCTGCTAAAATGATATGGGCTCTCGGCCGGATAGCGAAACATTCAACATGTTAGCGTTATCATGGCCAGTTTTTGCACATTATAAAAAACCAACTGATTCGGTAGCTACTTTTGAAAGCAAATCCAGTGTTTAAGTTCCGAGGAGATCAATCACACAAAACGGGTATGCTGATACACGTCAGAGCATTTAAAGTCTAGACTACCGCTACCTAAAAGAGTGGGGCGCCTGTTCTGGAACACTTACATCTTTGGAGGGCTTCCTCAGAACGTCCCCGACACCCCCTCCGTTCCGCAGACCCTGGTTCAGCACCGTCACGATGCACATCAGCAGGGTGTCGCAAACTCGCTCTGCTCCGTCGACGGCCTGGCCTGCCGCCGGCGCTGGAAGCAAAAAAAAACCACACGGTCAACCCACCGTACCAGGTCAAACATGCTGCTACTCTTTAAAGAACATGCCGTTCCCCTGTATTTACCAGCACTTTTTAAAATAAATTAACTTATTTGTTATTAATAATTAGATATTACTATTATTAATGAAATAGTGAATTAGTGAAATGGCAAAGAAGATTTTCATTGATCATGCAGAATTATACAGTGAATTTCCTACTTACTAGACTAGACACATATCTATATTTAACATATCTCAGTCACAACTAACACATAGCATGTAATCAAGCAATCTTCTTTATTTCAGATTTAGGTCAGAACATACAATGAAACACTGTGGGGGGCCTAGGACAGGAACTGAGGACCACCCCTCTGTGTATTTGAAGACATTTGGTGATGCATGAATTTGCATCTGATTTGTGACAGGGAGAGTCTGAGTCCATCTTTGTCCAGTACCCAGGACCCAATGAACAATGAGCTACAGTTACTGACAAGACAAACACAACTGGCTACGCATGTTAAAGTATCACGTTAAAGTAAAACCCCTGCCTGAGAAACAGGTCAACGGCATGACCATGATCCTGCAAAAAAACAAAAATAATAATTGCCTCGCTACATGTCCATTGCTTATGGGCAAGCTAAGAAGTATCTAAACCAAGACAACCTTTTTTTAACAGCTCGAAACCGTTGATGTGTGTGCGATAGCCCCGAACGTGTCTCAGTATGTTGAGAAATACTGCCACAGACAGCGTTTAGAACTCTGAAGGCCGTCCTTGCTTTGCTCAAACATTTGCTCCTTTGTGAGAGCCGGGAGCGCCGTCTCGCCGGAGACACACGTGTAGGCGTCATGCCTAACAGGTGATCCGCGGAGCCGCGCCGGCTTTTCAGAACAGCGGGAGCACGAGTCACAGAGTGGGAGCCGTTCGAGGCACTTCCTCCGCCGCGGCAGGATGTTCGCGGCTCGCGCCCTCAACGAGCGGGGACCTGCCGTTACGTAAACAGCTCCAGCTGCATCGCGCGGGCACTCGAACAGACTGATCCAGATACACTAATGCATGCAAATGACTTCATAATGGGAGACGACCCTCAGACCTCTCGCATCAGATCATCCCCACATTAAACACCCACGTAGAAAATTATTCAGATGCGGTTCTCATATTTTATTCCATGAGAAATGAAGCTATCCCTTGGCTTACCCTCTTCTCCGTGTGAACTGCTTTTTCCACCAATGCAGGCCCTCTCAGCAGTCAGTTCCTACTACTGACCAATTTGAAAATGCACAAGCACACTCTGGTCACTGTTCCCCATCCTTAAACATAACCCTGGCGTTTACTTGAATTAACTTTCTTTCTGCCTGCAATAACGTTGTTGCGTTAATTTGGTGAATTCCAACACAATTTTATATATTTAATATGACACGACAGAATCAAACCAAACCCGACTGATTGGTTGTTAATTCTTTATATTCCAATCTCAGTAAAAAATGTAAATCTCTCTGTAAAATCTCTGGTAAATCTAAACGTTTTGTGCAGTTTTGCACATACTCTACTCTATTTACAAAAAGTTAATAAGAATGATTATATTTGTGAGCATTACTAATAAAGAATATAATCGATTATAATATAAACAGTAAAGAATACGAAGCAACTCCCCATTACCCCCATTAAAGCATGTGAAACGGTCACGTGACTTTGGCTGGTCTCAGTCCCTAGCTGCAGGACACTCCAGGAACAATGAGCAGCCTCACATCTGTCACTTCCTCTCAGCAAAGGCCTGCACGCGCGTTTGCCAATATAACACAAGAACCACAGAAGTGTTGTTCCAGAAACTGCCCACTATAGCGGCCAGTATCGAAACGATCGCGGCGCCCAAGAGACTCGAGAAAGGACCATCGGCGCACACAGTGAATATCTGGTCTGTTCGATTCTGAATCTGGTTAAAAAAAATTTTTTTTTAAAAGTCAAATGAATCCATTGGTCAAAGTCACTGGTTCAGCAGCTAAAACAGAGTGGCAGAAGCTGTATGAGAAATCGTAAAAAGTAAGACCTGATTTCAGAGAGACGGCAGATACCGAGAAAACAGGAGTCACCCAGAGTTACCTGTGACTGGTGGGGGCAAGGTGCCAGAGCAGGTCTCTTTAAAACACACTTGTGGACCTGGGCCATCACTCGGCACTGTGGGTTTCCCAGGGGCAGAGAACACATGGTCAGTTTGAGTGGTCTGCGAAAATTAAACAAAAGTATAACATACATAGAAAACTCTAAAATATGTTGTTTTGTACTCTTCCAGAAACACTGTGTCGAATGCATGTGCATGCAACACAATTTGCCCTTCTGATTAATAGAAAGGGAGAGAGCTTGCCAAATGACAGAAACTAGGACGGTAGACTAACTTTCACTGATAACCTGTGAGCACAAACTTATTACATGACATGTTCTATTTATACAATAATACTGACTGCATTTGCCTAGCTCCCATCTCGCACGTATTCTTAATTTCCACAACAAGCTCCGCCAACCTGGAGCAATTTACATCCATGCTTTCATTTAGAAATTGCTGTCCAATATGACTGTGCGGTCCAAGGCTGCCAGACTGTTGCTGCAGAACACAACGGCAATATTTCACCACAGATTTGCGCATAGTAATAACTATGTCCAATGTCACCCCAGCATATTGTTGACTAAACTAAGGGGCAGCCTTTGAGTAAAGCTAGTAAATCAGCGTGTGTGTTACGGGAACAAAGAAGCCAGTTTCTCATGACAACATTAGCATGCTCTCAGTAAAGAGCGTTGTTATCGACTCCGTAGTTTACTTTGCGCCCTGGCAACAGTCATGGGTCATTACGTATCTGGAAGTCACACACTAAATGCTTCTAATGACCAGCTGCTGACCAGAATGTCCTTATCCAAGGATAAGTGCTCAGTCACTGGTAAATTGTCTTCATGCTAACGCAATTCTTGCACGCACTCAGGCTTCCGGATTAAACGGTTTCACTTCAGAAGGCTAACCCTCTCTCTGAGTGCCCGCTGCCTTTGTCAACGCCAGATTGCAAGGCTCAGAAGACGGCAACTTTTGAACTTTCTGAGCAGCAATCCTCCTTCAAAGCTGGAGGTCGTATCTGCGCACCAGCTCCTGGCATAAGAAACCTTGAAAATACGGGTCAGCTCCCGTGTGACGTTCCAGAAATGGCCCTTCAAGAGGCCGAACAGCACAAACAATTCAAATAAAACAAATACATCACTCATTTATATTGAAAGCAAATATACAGATAAAAAATACCAAAACATTGGTAATTAATTACAGGTCATTTAGAATCAGTATTCATTATCACCGTTGTGGTTTTCACTATTAGTCGCCTAGGAATAACCTAGGAGGAAGAGCAGCAGTGGCCAGTCCTGCACATGTCCGTTAAAGACATGGCAACAGACTTCTTCCCAGGGGTCTGACTAGAAATCAGAAATGGCCAATCTCCACAGGCAAGCCCACTTCTAACAACCGGTGCTTATCTGCCTCTCCAAACGCAGTTTCTGGCAGGCTGGTTGTGACTGAGGACTGTGGGCAGGGCTTGTGTCTGGTCTCGCAGCCTCCACTGTCCAACCCCCCAGCCAACGCAGCCCACACACCGGGGAGTTGCGTAAGGAAGTGTGGCCGCTGCAGGGTTATGCAACAGGTGCACGTGTGCCAGCGGGCTGTCAGTGTGCTGGCGGGCCCGGTTTGTGCACTGCGGCACATGCAGTATAAAGTATCTTCACGTATTAAGTCAATGTGATGAGTTTTGTGTTTGATGTAAACTGGTGTCACCTGCTACCGGCTTGGAATCCTTAACAGTCTTCTTACATGAGAATGACAGTACAGTAGCAACCACCAGCAAAGAAATATGAGAAATATATTCCAGACAGTTACATTTGGACATTTACCATTTTGGATTGCCTCTATTGAAAGACAGAGCCAAAAAAGGCAACTTCTATATCTACCGAGCGTCCTGGGTGCCTCCAGTCCTGTTTGTAAGTAGCAGTAGGAAACAGAGCGTCTCTCTCTCTCTCTCTCTCTCTCTCTCTCTCTCTCTCTCTCTCTCTCTCTCTCTCTCTCACACACACACACACAGCTAAAAGCTTGAGTGCTGACCTGCGTCCGTCAGGCGGTCCACCTCCATGCGGAAGTCGTCCTTGAGGAAGAGGAAGCCCACGATGGAAAAGAGGTAGACCAGGATGAGGGCCAACACGGCCGTCAGGATGATAGAGCGCCCGTTCCTGGTCACGCTCTTGATCACGTTCAGCAGGGTCTCCTCTCTGTACACCAGGTCGAACAGCTGGAGAGATGGGAGACATCAACCATCAATGTGACATCTTCGTGTAGATTCAAGCCTCTCCCAAAACTTCTGAAAGACATCCTATGTGCATTGTTGCAATAGACCCCACAACAGCACCGAATCCTCCATAAAACCACATTTAAAAAGCTGGAAGACACCTCTGCTCACCCAATCGATGACGGATTACGTAGGTCTTAAAACGTTCGTTAAAATGGACAGCAACTGTTTTGAGTAACAATTTTGCGATACCGCCTGACACAATCCCAATTGTTTTATTGAATAGAGGCTGCCACGGACTAGGCGTTGAGATCACATTCCTATAAATAAAAAACTACACTATTAGTAGTTTACGGAAGTGTAAGGAATGTTACTGCTCTCTATATTTGGACTTTGGGCTGTACTGTCATCTATATATACACATCACAAATAAAGACAGAAATGCAAATCTATATAGTCTCTTTCTTTGGCACAATCTTCTGTTTTTTCAGTCCAAACAGACAAAACGTAGCCAGTTCATAGTCATAGCGGTACTAGCAATAGACTGCATTTTAAAGTAGGATTCAAAAAGAGAAAGAATAGTCAACATTAATAAACATCTGAAACGTGAAGAGAATTCACAGCACTGCTGATGGCCGGGCGGCTCCTACCAGGAAGCTGTAGAAGAACTCATGTGCAAACAGGCCCAGCACGCAGACAATGATGTAGACCAGGTGGTAGAGGAAGGCCATGTCCATCACGACTGCTTTGTACCCTCTGGTGAACGTCCCACGGTTTCCCACAAAGCTCACTAAAAACACTATCTTGTTGAGGAGCTGGAAAGAGAGAGCGGGGAAACTGCACATCAGATGTATCCCTGAAGGACGTTTGTGCTCAGACACTAACAGGCATCCAGAGGAATGAACAGTCACACAAGCGCTGCAAAGCAACCAATTCAATCATCAGCAATATTTCAAACTAACATCGTACATTACTGCAGATTCTGAATGAGGGAAAGCAGATCAAATCATGTGTAGGACTATCGGGACGTCTTATATGCAGTGGATCTAGAACACCTCTTCTGCAGTAACAATTTGGCCCAGAGGTTTACTGAATTAATTACAGCTAAAAACTGATTATATTATTATGATTATACCGATTCATCTTCAAATAGTGTTTTCTCAAAATAATTAAAGAATCTTAAAATGATGTTAAGAAAAAACATTTCCACAAATGTAGATATGCTAATTATATGTACTGTATTAAATATTATATTTCCCACACTACAAATATAATGAGCAGTATAATTAGACTGAGTGTACCGTGAGTAAAATGTGCTATAAACTTGTTTGTAGTAAAAAATGTAATATATTTATGGACGACATCGCTTTACAAAGAACTTCGATCTAATTTCTTATCCTGGCTTACATTGGTAGCCCCAAGCAGCACCAGCGTGGGACCCAGCCCCAGTGTGTAGATAGACCTCAAGATTATTGCCACCAGGAAAGGCCGGATCCCTCCCGGTTTGGGAAGGATGAAGAGCATAGTGGTGCACACAGCAACAGCCACCCACAGCAGGATGGACACAAAATGGGGAAGGGTACCTGGGAAAAGAGAAAAACCCACAGCCACCAAACGTTTAAGTGACTAGTTTGATGGTCCCTTGGTTAGGAGATTTGTTTGATGGCTGGCTGGCCTTTTTTAGTAAAGGATTAATTCGATGGCTTTCAAGGTTAAACAATCAGACGGACAATTAAGGTTTGAGGGTGTGTAACCATAGCAATTAAGGTATGGTTACGCATGGTTACACAATGGTATGGTATTAGATGGTATTAGAATGGGAACTAACCGGGCACACGGTTTAGTCTGGCAACTCAGTAAATTGTTTTACTGAAATGTACTGAAATTAAAGCTAATGAAATTAACTGTTTATGTTTTAACATAACAAAATCAGGCAGTTTAGAGAGCACAGTCCAGAATGGGGCATTCCACAGCACCAAAACTTTTTCTGTGACAAAGAGGGGAATGCCAAAATATATTTTTACACACAGAAATGTTTAGCGTAGGAGTATTACGGGACAGGGGGTGCCATTCAAGATATGAGCCTGCCTCTAAAGTATTAAATGCCACAGTTCAAGATAGGATTCCTAGCAACATACTGATCACACAGGAATAAGCTCAGTGGAGCTCGACTGAGAGATGTCAGGCTAGACCGGGCTAAACAGAACAGAAAGTCTTTGAAAATTGCACACAACAGGTGCGCATGATAAAAGCTTGACACACAGGCAAGGGGCAATAAGCTGCCCAGAGTCTGTGCAGAAAAAACGCCCCAGAACAAATCAAACGTAAACGGTCGATTTGATAGCCTGCCCTGGCTTGGCGTTAATACGCGGCTGGCCCTGCTGTGTAGTCTGTAGTCACTCGTCAGTGACAGCTTTTCTGTCTGTGCTTCCTGGTATGCTCCCAGCTACACCAGCTGCAGCCTGCTTGGCCACTTGGCTGTCCGCTCCGGGCGACCTGGGCGGACTTGGAACGGATCACCGGGTGTGACGCAAAGACAGGTGCGACGAGGGTGGGCGTAGCATCAGCGGGGTCCGGACAAAAGCCGGTGGCTTCAAGCAGCAGCAGCCCCGGACCAGTGACCGGACAAGATGGCTTCGTTCTAAATCTACATCTAGAGATTTTCAATGGACTGGAAGCAGGACACAAAATAAAGGAAGTCAGATTTATGTTAAAGCTTCTGCCGTGTGATAAACCTGGTATCGGTTACAGAGAAACATGTGTAACCTTGACTGCCACAGAACTCAGAGTAACGGTACTCAATTGAAAACGGCTAAGATATCTTTAGTTCTGAGGGTAACACTAACATCTGGTGTGAGTTTCAAATCCTTAATTACTAAGCTGGATCAATTAGGCAAAATATCTAAACAGTGATGTGATGGATGTCATTTTGTATTGACATTTGGCAGAGTTTTGGTATTTGAGGACTAGGGCTGCATGCTACAACAATACAAGTTATAAATTAAGGACTGGGAGTGGGAGCAGAGTGGTGTGTGTGAGGACAGCGGGAGCAGAGTGGTGTGTGTGAGGACAGCGGGAGCAGAGTGGTGTGTGTGAGGACAGTGGGAGCAGAGTGGTGTGTGAGGACAGCGGGAGCAGAGTGGTGTGTGTGAGGACAGCGGGAGCAGAGTGGTGTGTGTGAGGACAGCGGGA
>JAOYSI010003809.1:0-18763 GCA_025775065.1 Hiodon alosoides
ATAATAATTGCAAAATTAACTGAAAATGCAAAAAATGTCAATAAAACAATTTGAAAAGCGCTATTTATAGCAAAATAAATGTTTTTGGATTTTCCCTTTTCCGATTATTTCTACGCATCAGTTGCTTTCCTGATACCTTCCTGTGAGGACCTCCACAGAGTGCCGCGAATGTACCACTCTAACCAACTTGACTATGTATTTTACGAACGAAGATGATCACCTGTTGTATGCATAGCTCTTATTTGGCGTTTCACTGCATTAATATAGTTAAAGGTAAGTGGTACCTAACATGGGTATATAGTAAAATTTAAGAAATGTTTAAACAATAAAAAAGTAAAAAGCGTGTGTATTACTAAAAAAGCGTGTGTATTCATTTATATACCTTGAAAGTGTATATAACACATTTTGAAATAATTATCATAGGTTTTGACAACTAAGTGACCTGTGGGAAATGTTAAATCACTGTTATAGATCATTGATATTAACTGATGCCAATCTCACAAATGAATGACGGTGGAACACCAAGTAATGAATATTGCCGCCCACCTCCATGCTTTCAGAATGATGCTGACGGTGAAATGAAACCACAAACGGCCATCCAACGCTGTGGTGAAACCGCTTTCCGTCTCTATGAATGAGTCAGCGTTTTGTCTCTGCTAGCTGAAACCCCTTGCTAACACAATGCATTGGCATGACTCTGCAGTTTCTATTGCTTGCCTCATGCTGACTGCAAGCGGAATGCCGCTTTTTTGACCTTGCTTAACCGCTCAGAGAGACAAGGAATTGACCGTACCCCAGTGTTAAGTCCCGAAAGGTGTCATTTTTTCCTCAGGGACGGGGTGGGGCGCAGACTCCAACGCTGTGTCAGACCTCGTCTTTGAGGACAAGTTGGTGTGGAGGTCATTGGAGGTTATGACCGTGATGGCGAGGGGTGGGGCCATAACAGAGCCTGGGGCCGTTGGAGGTTGTGAAAATATTGAAGAAGCCCGGGGTCGTGATATTGTCAGTGGTGAAAACTATCAACAGTATTGGGGTCAGGGTTAGCATGGTATCACTTTGTGTAAAGCAGAGAATAGGCAGTTTTGGGGGGTGCTGTCAGGGTTAGTGACGGTATCCCTTTGTGTAAAGCAGAGAACAGGCAGTATTGGGGGGGTGTCAGGGTTTAGAACGCTGTACCTTTGTGTAATGCAGAGAACAGGCAGTATTGTGGGGGGTGTCAGGGTTTTGGACGGTATCCCTTTGTGTAAAGTAACAGCAAAAGGCAGAGAAACTTGGCTCAGGTCCCAGGCTGCAGCAGCTGTTTTAATGAGTTAGCACACCTTTTTAAACATAAGCCAAAAGTGTAGAAAGTGTTCAGTATATACTTACCAAAAACTGAGATATTAGATATATTTTTATGTTTTTGTTTTCCAAATGCAGTCACAGACTGAAGTTGTTTTTCATTTATTTCAGAGGATGAATAAAAGAAAACAGATCTAAATATGTTTCCTATCCTGTCCAGACTAAGAAAAATGTTTCTGTTTTTGATGAAAAGCCGTAAGAGCAGACGTGAGCTCAGGAACTCGTGTCATGAGGCAAGGAGAATTATCCTGGTGCTATAGAATCCCTCGGAGGTGAATGAACTCCACACCAAGGAGCAGGATGGGTAAGTGGGTATCGAGAGGCGCTTCTGCTTGCGTGTCGAAAACGGTAGTGGAGAACAGGATGCGCACAGTTATTTTTTGAAGGATGTATTGGAGGGTGACAGTTGAGGGGGAAATTGAGACTGACGTCTCTCATGGGTTACTGTCAGCTGTCGGAATGTAGAAGTAAGACAGAAAAAAAACAAAAAAAACTAGTTCAGCAACCCAGACATAGCCAAAGATGGACTTGTTTCAGCAACGCACACACAGACACTCGCGCGTCGCCACTCAAACGCAACGCACACACCGCCATGTCACCGCAAGGGAGGGCAGGGTTAAATCAAATGAAGAGTTTGTTCACTAGAACACCTGTAGGTGCAGAAGACGGCTCTCTTTTGAGGGGTTTGAAGCAGACACATATAGCAGCTGACTTGGCTACATCTGTGTTCCTGCACCTTGTGCATAACACACGGACACAAACACACTCGAAAAACACAATCAACTCACACCTCTCACTCAATGAGTCATGCACGGCTTGGCTCTCTCGTTTCTGGGCTTTGTCCTAAATGGACTGGGTAAGTCTGCTGGCTTTTTATCAGTGCCTAGAGGGGGAGTTTGTGTCCTCTTCTCATTTTTAGCGTGGTATCCCTTTGTGTAATCTATTCACTATTAAAATACTGGAGAGTTGCTGGGATGATGGAGTTGAAGCTGGTGATGTTGTTTTAATTGATCTGAATGCACATGGTTATGCTTGGAAGAGCAGAGAGGCTTCCCGTTGGAGGTGAACAAAATATGAAAACATTTTTTTACTGAAGGCTGGGTTTAAAAAATGTTTTTTAACAGGAGGTTTTATTTAAAGTAATTAAGTAATTAAATTAAAGTATTGTTTACATACCTAATAGGAAAATTGGAATGGTCTGAATTTGACACAAAAATTATGATACATTCAGGTCACTATTCAGGATTTAGGAGTTGAGTTTAGATTTTGCTTGAAGGAATTTAGGAACGTTTGATTTAATGGGTCACCAACTCACTCACACTGTGCAACTCGCCTCCTGCGGTTCTCTCCTGGTCATTTCTGGTCTTACCTTCTCTCCTGGTATTTCCCGATATCTGTTCCTCCCTCCTGGTCTTTTCTGGTCTCACCTTCTCTCCTGGTATTTCCTGATATCTGTTCCTCTCTCCTGGTCTTTTCTGGTCTCACCTTCTCTCCTGGTATTTCTTGATATCTGTTGCTCTCTCCTGGTCTTTTCTGGTCTCACCTTCTCCCCTGGTATTTCCTGATATCTGTTGCTCTCTCCTGATCTTTTCTGGTCTCACCTTCTCTCCTGGTATTGCCTGATATCTGTTTCTCTTTTCTGGTCTCACCTTCTCTCCTGGTATTTCTTGTCATTTCAGTCATTCATGGGTGTATACAGTGTGGAAACATGGGATTATAGCGAGCATGCTTTGGTGGAGAAGGACTTCGCAGAATCTGTTACATCATTTCTGCTTACCGTTTACAACTGTTAAAACAGCTTCCTGCAGCGAGCGTGTGCCGTGGAAACGGGAGGCAGACGAGGATGTGGGTGTGGATCATGCATTCATGTGGGGTCACGTTCCAAGCCCTGACAACTGTCAGGTTTGATTAAATGTTAACTAAGTGCTGCCAACAGGCGTGGAACACAAAAACCAAGAGGTGGGGCTGTGAGGAGGCGGGATTATGGGGTTTGATGGACTTGAGTATTAGGTGTGTGACCAGCAAGTTGCACATTTGTTCCCTAGGAGGAGCGCGGCTGTTGTATCATCGAGATAGGGACCACACTCAAGGCTGTTGCGCCCTTGATATACGCACACTCACGCTCGCAAACACATACCCACACACACACACACAGCCTTCAGCTGCTTCTTGAATGTATTCATGTCCTTTTGGTGCATTTCTCACCCGCAAATCCCACTATGAAGGGGTCAGGAGCTCCCCCCAGTACTAAATCACAACAGTGACAGGGGATGCATCTCGCTGGGTATCGCTTACCCAGCCTGAGACACTCAGCATCAAAGTCACACGCTCAAAGACACAGAAACTCTTACTCACTGGAGTGTCTCGCGCCAGAGCTTGGCGGTTTAATGATTATTGTGGGAACTCTTTCCGCTGACTAAATGGACGTTTCAGATCTGTAATTGACAGGAATTGAGGGTTTAAAATTCAAAAGGCTTCAACTGATGGTAACACTGGAGAGTTTTGTTTTTTAAGAGGACCGTTGCTGCACTCTTAACCACAGTTATTATGTTCCGCAGACACTCCTTTTTATGCACAAACAGGTTTACACATTTATTCAAGATGAGTATTTGCATAAGCAGTTCAAATGGAGTACCTAGCGCTCCAAGGTTTCATCAGCTTTGCTGGGACTTTAACCCACAACCTTCTGGTTAATTGTCCGAGCGGATCCCTTTGTCCTTCTGCCCCTCAGACTGTGCTCTGTCTTTCCCAGCCAGCGGATCTGACTTTGAGGTGGAGAACAACGTAACGGCGGTCCTGGGGGAGGAGGTGGTTCTACGATGCCAGTTCACAGGTTCCGCCCCGGTGTTTTATTCCTCCTGGGTCCTCGAGGAGGCCAACGGGATTAGAAAACGAGTGGCCGGGTACAACCAGAATAAACCGTTCAGCAGTAAACAAAACATTGGCCTTCCGGTTTCCCCAAGCAACCTCACAGTGACAATGAATGTCTCCAGCCTAGAGGATGAGGGGACATACGAATGCAGCTTCCTCACAGAGGATTTATTATTTAAGGGTAATTTGGACCTCACCGTCCTGGGTAAGTGCTTGCGGGTGAAACATGTCAGAAGTCACATGGTCGAAGTAATGCTATTTTGTGTTGAAGTAGTGAGGCTCTGTGACTAACCAAGGGAGAAGGTGGTTTGGATTCTATATTCAGAATTTAAACCACAGTCTTTGATTGTTTTTTTCGTGTGTGCAGTTCGACCTGCTGTTCAGACGCAGCTAGAAGAGGAGGTGGAGAATGGGACACACTATCAGACTGTCAGTTGCTCTGCTGTTGCAGCCAAACCGGCTGCAGCGGTCACCTGGTGGGTCAATGAGAGCTTCCCCTTTAACGCCAGTGGAGCCTTGAACGTCACGACGACCCACCCCCACCCCAACGGCACCGTCACGACGACCAGCGTGCTTCGCTTTCCCACCCATCTGCAGGACGAGGGCCAAGTTACCTGCAATGTCCGACATGTCACCCTGACCGAGCCCGCCTCTGCAACCATCAAAGTACAGACCTTCGGTACGCCGATTCGGTGTGTTCTGTGTGTGTACACGGGCGTAGTCGGCGCTGTCCACGAGTCCATGCTGTGTGCTGTTCAGAGAACCCCGTCACTCTGGTTGTCAGCTGACACCTCTGATGCATGCCACTAGCCACTTAGAGGCTTTAATAACACTTCTGGCCCCTCCCCTAAGAGCATAACGTGTCTAAACCAGCTGCCACTGTTACCTGCCCTCCGCCAACTGCGGAGTAAAGCAGTGTAACCAAAGCCGCAGATTAACCAAATAGCCACGCCGATTCCCTTCTCTCTCACGCAAACGCACAGAAATTCTCACGCGGGCACACCCAAACCCTCGCAGCACAACTCCTTTCCACATCCAATGCTTTTGTTCTCAAATTTGAAAACAAAAATGCTTTTTGGCATGACGAAATGTATTTCCAGGGCAATTCAACAACGAACCTTATCGAAAAACTATTCTATACAACAACCCTCTTCTTTCCTCCTACCCTCTGTATATCCACATTGGATATGGTTGCACATGAGAGCGTGTCCGTCTATCTCTCCGCCTCTGGGTGTGGCCGCTAGCTACATATCGGGCAGCTCTGCTGTCTGGTGCCCCATCACGTGTGCCGTCTCGCACCCTAAACTTCCGCTCACGCTCCGAAGGACAGTCACCCTGCCCACGTACAGTGAGTCTCTGGTTTGTGGTTAAATCAAGAATAATGTATTTTTATATATATAGAAATGCTCGTCCCTTGTGTAGTCAGAACGCATACCCAAAGGACACAGACTCAGTTACTTCTCAGGATGTATATGCTCACTTTCAACCCACGATTTCAGAATGTCAAAGCGTTCTGGAGTGCACTGAATATTCTGGAAAGCCTGACCGGCTCTCCTCCTCTCCTTATGCCCAGACCTGTCCTCGGTGTGGGTGCTGAGCCCGGGGGATGAGGCTAGTGGTCCGCTGATGCTCCATGAGGGCCAGAGCAACGTCACCATCCAGCTTCAGGTGGAAGGAGACGTGCCTCGATATCAGCTCGCCTGCACCAAGTGAGGCCCGTTTGACAGCATCAAAGACACAGACTCTGAGGTCCCATTCGACAACAGCGACATCAAAGGCTCTCAAACACTCTACTTCCTGCCCTATATATTAAAAAAATTCACACGACGTGCCCGGGGACGAGTCAGGGGTGATCGGTCTCTGCGTTTAAATAGAACTGCCGTGATTCGTCTGCGCTTCACCTACAAAAAAACTATGAATGCACAAAATAAAGTCTTGTTTATTGCTGAGCCAATGGGCTGTTTGTGCTACCAGGGCGATACCAGGGCGATACCAGGGGAGATACCGACTGCCTGGTCTAGCCATAATGTGTTCATCCATCTGTCTTGTCCCAGGCTAGATGGCCCCCTCCCTGCAGACATGGTTGTGGCAGGCAGCACCCTGTGGATGTGGGGGCCTGTGGAGCTACACCACGGCGGACTGTACGAGTGTCAGGTCTCTTACTTCCATCACCTGGCGTCCGTGCAACTGGAGATCCAGGTCATCCGACTGAGGCAGCAGCCAGGTGGGGTCGCTGTTGGGCTTCAGCGTACGCCTTTCTCTCGCTGCTCTCCCATTATAATCAGACTTTTTCCGTTTCCGTCCCATCAGCGTTTGTGTCTCCGCGCATCGCCACGGGGACCTGGGAGGATGGGATCGGCCGGGCAGTGGAGTGCTCCGCCGCCGGCGCCGTCCCAGCAGCCAACGTGTCCTGGGTCCTGAACGAGGGCCTGGTTAGGAACAGCAGCACCGCGTTGAAAACGGAGAACGGAACGCACTCCGTCACGAGCACTCTGTGGCTGCCCACCTGCCTGCCGCGGGGCCACCAACTGGAGTGTGTGATTGAGCACCCCAGCCTGCCGGCTCGAGAGACCAGACCGTTTCTGGTCCCTGCCTGCAGTAAGGCCCATTGCAATGCTCTTTGTGATTGGCTCATACCACCAGGGTTACTCCATTGCTGCTAAATGAATCCCAGTCCAGTTCTGAGATAAAGGATGTTATTATAAATAATGCAGAGCACGGCTTCTGGCTGTGTGGCTCAGATCGTCAGACCCAGCCCAACAACCTTGTTACTGTGACAACATCTGAGTACTCTAACTCTAAAAGTGCTTTTGTCTTAAAAAGGGCCTTCTACACCCTCTGTCGTCCTCTGTGTCTCCTTAGAGCCGCCAGCTCTGCACCTGTCCGTGCAGGTGCACCCGACCCCTGACCGTTGGCTGGCCGTCTGCGAGGTCACTGGTGATGTGGCTGCGGTCAGCCTCTCCTGGCTCCTCCCAGACAAAAACACCAGTCAGGTCACCGTCCGTTCGGGCCAGAAGGGAGGCAAATTCTGGACCATCGCCCACTATCAGTTTTCACTGGCCCTGCACGAGGGACAGAACCTGACCTGCCAGGTCCGAAACGAGCACATCTCAGAGGAGCGGACTGTGCACATACCTCAATATTGTGAGTTCACTACTGCCACATTTCTTCACCTCCAATGGGCTGTCCAGCTGCAGAAAGGGAAATTATCACATTTCCAGATGGTTGCAGGCTTGCAGCCCAGTAAGACTTATTTAAACTAACAACCATTTGGTGGTTTAAAATTCATGAAATAAAAGAGATGTTCCTTGTTCCTTACAAGAGATGGAGTCTGCTTAAACGGATTGAGTTACAGTGAGAGCTTGGCTCAGTTATTTTTTAGTTTACCAATACTGAAAACCCTCATTTGTATTGTGTCAAAGTCACCACATCAGACCACAGCGAGAGACATGGCCTATTTTCTTTTCTTGTTGTTATTTTCCTGTTGATTTTTTCGGTTTTATTTTCCTGACAGATATCTCCTCTCTCAGAGTGGTGAATGATACCTCACTGTCTGCGTATACACGTACGAAGAACTCTGCATTGCAGATTGTCACCTTGCAGACGCATCTCCGCAATCAGAGGATCTTATTCAAAGTCTATGGCAGAGTGCCCACATACAACATAACCTGTGTTAGGTAAGTCTGCATACACACATGCTATGTAACCTGTGTCAGGCAGGTCTGCATACACACATGCTATGAAACCTGTGTTAGGTGAATCTGCATGCACACATGCTATGTAACCTGTGTCAGGTGAATCTGCATACACACTTGCTATGTAACCTGTGTTAGGTGAATCTGCATACACACATGCTATGTAACCTGTGTCAGGTGAATCTGCATACACACATGCTATGTAACCTGTGTTAGGTGAATCTGCATACACACATGCTATGTAACCTGTGTTGGCCACAAGCAGTGTTACCCGCATCCGTTTCACCCAAGCCCATTTTACTCAGGTTAGTCGGCATACCAACATACCTGTGTTAGGTTAGTCTGAATGCCTGGGTACAGGTTTACCCAAGTCAGGTGAGTCTGAATGCCAACAGAGTTCCCCGTGTTAGGGGATCTTGCACACTCAGATTTGTCACTTTAGCTTACACAGTAGCTAGTAGTAGTAGTAGAGTGAGGACATTACATTTTTACAGCTAAAGAAAAATCCAGAACCATATTTGCCTGTCAATAGATCGTGTTCACACGTTTCAGTTTCCCATACACTTCCCATGTTGGACGATGAAGCACGTTCTGTTTCTGGTTTTTCAGGAGTGATGGCTCAGTGGCCCTGACCGAGGGTGGGGCCCTGGTGTTCCCGTCGATGCCCTCGCAAAAAGAGGTGGGCCGCTACGTCTGCCTCGCCTCCTTCCACCACCACCACGCCACCACCGAAGTCATGGTGGAGGTTTACGACGAGCTCTTGGGGCACTGTGAGTGCTCGTCAGATTGCTCCTTTTTAAGATTAGCCCAATGTGATGTGCAAAACCCCTAAAGTCAGTGACAGGAAAGCGTATGCGTTTTGAAAGTTATGCAGGAGTCTGCCCTGTTATTCGTTCCAAATCTGTCCACAAATTTGACACATTTCATGTATTTGCATAGCAATGCATTATCTCTCTCTTTTACCCTGTTAATCTTGCAGGGAAGTTAATCGTGATCTGTTTCTCTGCGGCGACTGCAATCGCCCTCATCCTCGTCGTCTCGCTCGCAGTGTTCTGGTGAGTTGCCGCGGTTACAGGTAGCTGGTCCACAGGTATGCTGTAGTCGCACAGGTGCTTCAGCAAACAGGAAACCGAGCCTCGTCTGTCTGAGGCTTCTCCTTCCTCCGCGATACCAGAGTGGCGCTCTGCTATTCATAAACAGGAAGCTGTGAGGCAAGCGTTGTCACGTACTGTGGTGAACTCTGCTCGTCCTTTCTAACCAGTGACAGACTTTGTGTCGGTATCAGATTTCTTGTTCGATTTTTTTAAATGATGTTTTAGATTTATTTTCCTCCTTTTTTCTTTGATCCTTTAGTTTGTTTGCTTTCTTTTTTTTTTAACCTCTTGAACCAAATGACCTTGATAAATGAAGGGCGATTCTATGGTGGCACGTTGGATTGAACCCTAGTCATTTATCAGGTGATTGGAATGGATGGACAATGGCAGTGTGGTTTGGCGTAGAGAGCCGGTGAAGACGATCATTGCGGTTATTGGGGCGGAGGACTCTAATCGGGCCCCTCGTTGTGGAATGAACACTGGCCTCTCAGAAAAAAGGCTCTTGTGAAGTGAATAAGTGACTTAAAAGTGTATTTCACATGTCCCCTATGGTTGGTTCAGTCACTCTCTAGGGGCAGGGGATTAAATAGAAAATGCTCTTTTTATTTTTAAAGTTTGCAATTTACTAATTTATACAGCTGGGTATATATTCATACGGTATATTTACTGAATCCGTTTAGATTAAGTACCTTGTTCAAGGGTACAGAACCCTCTTTTTGGATGTGAAACAGCACTACTCCACCAATGCTGTCACCTAGTCAGCACACAGACATATTGTACAAACTACGGTTGCGTTACTGATCTCCTCTAAACAGATACAGTATCCTTGTGCACCCTTTTTCTTCTCTCATGGAAAAATGATTAAATGAAACAATTAGAGATTCCACTCAAAGATCCAACCGTCTGTTGAACTGCCCAGAAAACTCAGAAGAACTCAAAGCCACATGGAGGTCAGACAAAGAATGGAGTTTAGCTTTTTTAATTTCGGGGTGGGGGGGGGGGGGGTTGTTTTTTTTTTAAAAAAGTAGCAATCATTCTTGCTTAACTGCTGGAGATAGTATTTCCCCTCTAACTCTGAAACTAACCACAGATCATATGTTTATGCTTTTATTCTTTTGAGTTATCGCCCTGAACAACTGCTCAACTTTCACTTTCTTTGTTGTTCCAGCAAAAAGAACAGTGCGGAACCTTCGACATCTGTGGTAAATATGTCTTGAAAGCATATTTGGGCAGGAGGTGTTTTGTATGTTTGTATATTTGTAATGTGAGGCTGGCTAGGGCTTACTTTTTGCTGGTTCTCTGTAAATTCAGACATCGCACACTTCTGAAGAATTCATTCCGGGCAGCCGTTGAGTAGGGTATAAGACTCGCATTTATCCTCCATTAAAATTTCTCCTCTGTGCCCTTGCGCACGACCTTTGACCTCTGACCTTCGGCCTCTCCCCGGACAGAAGGACTGTAAGAAGCGGGAGTCCCTAGCTGCCCTCACCACTTTGATGCAGGACAACTGCTCCCCGGAGCTGAAGAAGTCTCTGATGCCCCTCGCTTCGCCCGGGCAGAAGGGCCAGGAATATCCCGAGCTAGTGAGCTATTCCATCGTCATCGATATCAAGACCACAGTCTGAGGGGAGGGTGCTGGTGGAGACGGCGTGAAATGATGAAAAAGCGCCGCTTACAGAAGTGGTGCAGGGCACAGGGCTGAATGCATGAAGGATGGTCCAATGTTATACCTACAGTTCCTGAAAGTTTTAGTCCTGGCAGCTTCTGTGTTTTCTGTTTTCCAGTGAAGCTTAAGCACAGTAAATTAAAACAATTAAAGGCATTCCGACAAATGTCTACTTGTATGCCATCCTGTACAGTCTAGTGAATAAAGTCCATCAGCAGATCAAACAGTATGTGTGGCCTGTGAAAGCAGTCAGTGAAAGATAAGTATAATGAAAAGATAAATAGGCTGCATTTAGATTTTAATGGCTCCTGGGGCCTCTGTGTCTGTTACGCGGAGATGTTATCGTGAGAAGCCTTTTCACACTTAGTGGGGGGAAAGATAAAGGTAGGCAGAAATATGCGCAACTCACACATCGCTGCAGTACCAGCACTGAGACTCGTGAGCGAGTCTGTGTGTGTGAGGTTTGACGCTTGCATTAACACTGTGTATTGACAACCCCACTGGCTTTCCTTTACATTGTTTGTCTCTGCATTATTTTATCATTTGTTAATTACTTTGAATAATTATAACTGACATTTCCCCTTTTTTAATGCAAGAAAGATTATGGGAAAAAGTTTGTTGAGCATTTTATTTTAACTGTCACTGCAGGTTGGAAGGTTTTTATTAGTGCTTTTTATTCTGTTTAAATTAAATATATAAAGTATGGAGTAAAAAAAAGTTTTATATTTTGAGTAAATCTCTTCAAATAAAATTTTATTTTATTATGCATGTTTTTAATGTCTATGAGACCCACACTGTGATTAAAAAAGGAGACACGCACTACACCATCGGGATTCTGAGAATTGAGGCTTACCTACAACAGGCACAAGGGCAATAAATTGAGGCACAAGGGCAATAACTCAATTTATTGCCCTAGAGAATAAAAGGAATCAAGTCGGGCCTGGATTTACATAATTCCAATAGAGCAGACCTTAACTGTATTGAGTTTAATACAAATGTGTGGCATGGCAATTTCCTTCAGACTGCTTCGAGTTAGAATTTATCTCTCATTTTGGCTGAAATGATAGATTTCCAGCAAAGGGTATTTTTTTGAGTGAGGTAATTAACAGCTTCCCCTAGGGGGCTACAGGAGGTGACGCAAGTGTAATTACAGGAACATCTGTATCTCTGATGTCCATACTGCACGATCCACTATCTTAAATCATCTATGGGAGGAAGACTTGTTATTATTACACTATTTGTAGCACAGAAGAGGCCGCTATCCGAAAGGAATTCCAAACCTTATGATTTTAAACCTTGTTGCAGTCGGTGGTTCTATTTTCCTAGTTTTAAGCCTGCTTACAGTACTGAACGGAAACCGTTCAAAACAAACAGCTTATTGCGTAGCCCAAGGCACTTCACAGATGTAACACATATTGGCTTTGAAGTCATTTCTACATTGGCCCAGTCTATTCCACAACGCGAAGACCAGTTATAGTTTGTTTAGAATCTATTTAATAAGTTGACACGAACTAAACCTTTAAAGCGACCTTAGCCTGGTCACTGGTTACAACGAAGCATGAATTCTTTTGAAGACGTTTGAGACTGCGCCATCCACCAACACAAACTAATCACATGTTGCATAGTAAAGAAGCATACAGTAACAATTACATGTTAATTTGAATGCTTTAGCAATCAAATATTACGGAAGACATGTTCCTAAACGACCGCTAATGTTCTGCGTAAATCTTCAATTCTCTTCCATTTAGATTAAGGTAGTGGTATGGCGCCATCTTGTGGAATTTTTTGAGATTTTAAATTGATGGTCTTTACTTACAGAATACGTATTAGGTATTATAATCGCGTTTTAATGCAACACATTGAAACGCAGCCGGCGACCACGCCCTAAAGCTGTGATGGACACCAACACTGAGAGGGTGGACCGCGCCCTCTAATTGGACCGCGTTGTGCACCTGAGTGAGGTTCCACTAATGGTAATCACGCTCAGGTGCCAACAATTCCTGGCCCTCGCCTTTGAATTCAGACTTTTGTCAGTGTACATTTCGCCAAATTAGTGTCAAAAAATAATTTCCTCTAACTAGTCAAATGTAGTTTTCTCTTTCAGTAATAATAATTTCAGGGTTAGGGTTAGGTTTTATAATAAAATAAATAAATATAAATATATAAATGGCTTTGAAAATCTTTTTGAAACTAATTTGGCGATGACACAATAACAAAAATCTGAGTGCAAAGGCTGAAAAATACAGATTAAGTGTTGAAGATGCAAATCTTGCAAATGCAAATTCTACGCTTTTTGAAATAGACTAGCTTTCCTATCATTGTGCTGTTGATGTAAACGCCTCCTGCCATACGTTTGTTCGATTTATTCTAATCATTTTTCTGCTGTTTATTCTCAAGTAGGTACTTCTAAGTTTGAACCATCTGAGGTCCCGTAGCGTTTCTGTAACCATAGTAATAAAACAATTTAACAGACAAGTGTAGTAGAGAGTTGAGATTTACTATTGACGGTTAATTTAAAAGGATTTAAAATATAATTACTTTCATAATTATAATTACATATATTCTAATGCATTTTAAAAAAATCTGTTTCTCCTTTCTTACTTCACGTTCTAAAAAGTAATTGCAAAAATAATAGGTAACTATTTAAATGATTAAATACTTACATTTTACTTACATTACATACTTACGGTCAGTTAGTGCGGAAGTTAATTATTTTGTTGTCTAATCTTGGGTAAGTCTTGATAGATGGTTAATTAGCTAGCTATGGGTGATTTTCCCTTTTTTTGTGTTTTGTATTCGTTGACTTTTGTGGCAAAATTAACGAAATCGTTTTTTAATAACAAATGGTCCAGAGTTTGAATAAATAAATAATGTATATATATAGATGTCATAGTTTTAAAAATCCTAGTTTTTTTTAAAACCAAATTAGTTTAGTGTTATATTATTTATTTAAATTATACAGTCACTATTACTAAATACATTTTGTAGTAATAGTAGATTGTTTTATAAATGTGAATTAATAAAAAAATATTACCATGTTGGTGAATTATTTTTAAAACTTTCAGCATTCTTTGTGCATGGGAGATGCACAAAACAAACGCAACAATGTTTGCGCACAAGAGACGTTCTCGACCAAGAGGCGAAACTGTCCCAAGAGGCACATCTAGACCATGCCTCTTGGTACAGAGGACCACCCGGGTGGACCCCAACGATGCCCGTGACCGGACTGCCTCACCCGCGTTGCCCCCGGTGGAAAGGCAGGCGCATCCTCCCGGGTCACACCTGTTCCCAGCCTTCATGTACGAGCCTCAGCCAGGCCGAGCTCTCTCAACCGAGAACCTCTCACGGGACCAGTCCCCACTGTCAATTGCGGAGCTCCCTCGCCTGGTGGCAGAGGTGGGCCCCAAAGTGGCCGTTAGTGAGTCCGTGCGGACGGAGGGCTCACGGATGATGGCCTCTGCCCTAGGGGTTCATATTCCCGTCGATGCTGCGAGCCCTGAGGAACCACCACTGGAGAGGTGAGTGACCCCACCTGAATCCCCCAAAAAACTGTTGTTTTTTTTTTTCTTTTCTTTCCAGAATGAGATTAAATAATAATTCCATTGAATTCTTCCTATTTTAGAATATAATGTATACATAATAATTTGATCATTCAGGCCAGACTCCTCACTGTCTTTAAAGAGCACTTTGATTTGTCACCCAGTGTGCAGGATGAAAATGTGTCCCAGGAGAGTGCCACTAACCAGTGTACAGATGGGAAAAATGCCAGGCCCAGACTGAAGACTCTGACAGGCATGGAGGTGGTGGAGATTTTAGCCAAAAAGAGACACCTGGGAAAGCTTCAGTTCGTTCACTTGAAAGTCGTGGAAGGCCGTCTTTACAGGTGCAATTTCCGTCCGCTACCGCTCAGCAGCGCAGAGTCCCCTTGAGTGTTCACAAATGCACAACTCTGCTCTAGGTGCCGGCAGGTTTGTTTGTACACGCGGTAGCGACATGAGCTATATTGTGGACTATGGAGACCTTGTCTATTCTGTTACAGTGAAATGCAGTATAATGTGGGCTGTGGACACCTTGTCTGTTCTGTTACAGTGTATAAGACATGTTGTGTGTCAGTGGGGAAAAACGGTGGGGGGGTGGAGTTGTGAGCTATACCAGCAGTCCTCTGTATTACACCCAGTGTGACCGTTTCTGAGTGGCTCTGCACTCCAATTGCAGGCCATACGACCTGCGTGTGGTCCCGTGTAGCCAGGCGGGGTCAGAGTACTACGTCTTCTCGCCAACCCGGGTGCTGCAAGTGCGGGACGGCTGCAGCGTAGGGCTGGTCACCCTGGCGGAGTGGCACCGGGAGGCTGTGCTCTGGAGGGCATTGCAAGACCTCCCCTTCTTCAGAAACTACCTGCTGCGCAAGGCTTTCACCAGGTAACTGCCCACCTAGAGTCGCTTTTGTCACATTCATCCCCGGTCCTTAACAGCCCTTAATCTCAACCCTCCTCTTTTAATTTCAACCCCGGTAACTGCGTCCCTCTGCTAAAAATCCCTCTTTTTTCGCGACATCAGGTACCCATTGGCCTGTCATTATTTAAACGTTTCTGCTTCCACATCACAAAGTACCCGTTAGCCTGTAATTAATTAAATTTTTCTACCACAACATCACAAGGTACCCATTAGCCTGCCATTAATTAAATGTCCCTGATACACAGGTGGCACAGCAATGTGCGTAAAGCGGCTCTTCATCGCAAGTGTGACTTCCTGCAAGAGCAGCTGCTGATGGCGGTGCCCCAGTTCAGAGACGCCCTCATTCAAGTCTCCAGGTACTCATCTTTTGATTTTTGGCCTCCACTTCAGATACAAATGTTCATCTCTACATACGCGGTCTCTTGCCTTCTTCTGGAAACATGTATTGTTTGATGGAAGTTGTGAGGCTGATTTAGTTCAGCGTATTTGTTTCTCCATCTCTGTGGACAGAATTGTGGATACTGTTGATTCTCTACTCCCCAGGCTGATCTCAGAGCTGAAGACTGTGCACTGGCTGCCTCAGGACAGCTCCCAGCCCTACACACTTCTGGAGTTCCAGAACGCCTTCTTGCAGAAGAACCAGGAATCACGAGGGCTCCTGCGGCGGTTCCTGCAATACCGAGCTCTCGTACTGAACGTGGTACAGCGTACATCCTTTGACTACATAACTGATGGGAAAAAGAATGGCGGCCTCAGGGTTCTGTGTTTCAGTGGGTTTTTAAGTCAATTTGGATAAATACTACAATTTAATTGTGTAATCGTTACTAAAAAGGGAATAAGCTCTGTCTTGCCAAACAATAATATATTTGCTAATAATAAAAGGTCTAAGCGATACTGTAAGTTTAGGTACTCAAGGGTTAAACTTATTCCAACCTGTAACCTCCCAGGTACGGGATGACAGCTACGCGGCACACAAGGACCTACAGCTGCGTGTGGGGCGGTCCCAGCGCAGCCAGCGCAGCCAGCGCAGCCAGCCCCTGCACCTCCAGCTGTCTCAGCTGCACAGCCTGCGCAGAGAGCTGGCCCGGGCCGAGCACGTGCTGCAGCGCCTGGGAAACATGGCTGCCCTAGTCGATCACATGATCGTCCAGAGCGTGGTCTCCATTGTGTGCCATGAGGTCACCTCCTTTGTCGACAACGTAGTGAGGGTGAGGGGCAATGACGACTGCTGTTCCGTTACCACAGACAAAAAAATCTTAAGTTGTAAAAATGATTTATCAGGCCTAATGTGCTTTACTTTGCAGTCAAGGTAAATGCATTATCCGGAATGGTTTGTTGAGCTCGATATTTACTGGAGCAATTTCAGGTGGTCATTCTTTGCTCTAGAGCCTGCAACCCTTTATGTCCCCGTCAACTCCTCTAAACTCTAATACAACTGAAAGAGCAGTGGTACAGCAGAGTCTGTGTAGCCACACTCCTACAAGTTTCTTAAAGTGGACTAAAGTAGGTCTGCATTGGTCAGTCTGTTAAAGTTTGTTTAAGAACAGCGGGTGGCGCACTTCTTCTGCCTCTGTATCTACGGCCCACTATTGTTAATACTGGTAATGCTTTTGTGCCCAGAGAGATCGACCAGAGCAGGCGAGCCTGTTCCAGGCATTGCTGATGTTTGGAGCTGAGGGTCAGCTGACTCTCTGCCCTCCTGCGCACTTGTTCCAGGAGGTGCTTCATGGGGCGCTGTTGTCTGTGGCTGACTCCGCCCTGCAGGTGAGGCGTGCTTGGCACCCGCCCCTTACAGTGTGCGTTTCCCCTTTTATAGTTCATGTAAGCACCAAGCAACGTTTAAAAATACAAATCCTGGTTAGGATTTTTAAACCAGCGCTATTCATAGAATTTGCTGACCTCTGCTGTGTATCAGTTAATCTGATCACTATTTAGTATACATGGGACCACACGTTTTTTAAAATGTTTTATTATTGATAAACTTTTTCCCTGTTCATCGTTAAGTGCGTCATTGTGTAGAATTTTGCACCAGGAAGAGAATTCTGTGTAGGGACGGAAATTCTGCAGTCCCTGTCTCTCCTTGGAGGTCCAGCAGCTATGTGAGGGCAACTCCTGGTTGGCTGACATCTACCTGTTCACCAGCCAGTGGGACCAGGGACTAGGATGAAATGTCCAGCCCGTTACATGTGCGTTCATCTCCTTCTCTCTCTCCTTCTAGGTGTTTGACTCGTGGAGTTATTCCCCGGACTCAAGCGAGTGCATGAAAAGGATGAGCACATGTGTGCCCCCTAGCTGCACTCAGGACCTGACCTCTGACCCTAACCAGGCCTGCACTAGTGGGGTGTCTGGTGCCACAGGTGAGGATGCCAGACAGGAGATCTAAAAGTTGCCACCAGTTCTTTAAAAAAAACAAACGTCTTCCTCAAGCACCCATCCAAAACTTCTTGTTTGGTCTTCTCCTTAGGTCCTGGAGACAAACTCCCCAGGCAGGTCCTTCCCAAGCTGGGCCACTTGGGGGTGGAGGGGAAGAGGTTGCGGGGTCAGTACTACCCCCTGTCCGGTAGGCAGCTGGAGTGGCTGCTTAGTCTCAGTGGAAGGCCGCAGGAAGCCCAAAGAGAGCAGGCTGCCATCACACAGGTCAGTCACACCTGGGAGAAAACGGACATGCGGTTCCGTCCCTTTACCGCTCAACATTGGTTCAGTTAAACAAGGTCCGAGTCACCCTTACTTCTGGACTCATATATCCACTAAGCATATGCTGGAGGAATTCTGAGAGCACATTTTGTCTTTATCTGATTGATAAAACACTTTGACTTATTATTAATGCCTATTAACTAGAGCAGTTTGTGCCCCTTTGGAATTAGATTCATTTTAAATGAGAATTGGTTCTCAGTGCCCTTGTCTATATAAATAAATAATCTTTTGAATGAATATCTGTGTGTGTTAGTCAGTGAGTGAGTGAGTGTGGGCGTGTGTGTTTTGACCATATAACAGTCCCTGCCTCTCCCTGGACAGATGGCTATGCTGGAGGTCCAGCAGCTGTGTGAGGACCACTCCTGGTTGGCCGACATCTACATGTTCACCAGCCAGTGGGACCAGGCCTCCCTGGAGGCCATGAGAGGCTGGCCCTCGCTCCGCTTTGAGGAGCACATCCATCGGGTGCGTGGCTGGGCGGAGAGGCTGCGCCTGATGCCGGACTCCATCACCACCTCCAACAAGCTGCTGACCGTCCACTGTTCCCACGCGAGGGAGAAGACGGGTGCGTGCGTCTGCGTGCCTCAGACTCCCGTGTCTTTGCATGTTGTGTTTTCCCGGTGCACAAGTGTTTGGTCTCCTTCCCAGCGCCCCTGCTGAGCACCATCGAGTTGGAGGTGCTGACACTGCTGGCCAGCGAGATGGAGCAGCGTTCAGAGGGCTTGGCGTCAGAGCTGAGGAAAGCCATTGACGGGCTGAGAGCCGAACCCACCGACTTCTACCACTTTGCTCAATATATCGACACGGTAATACGTCGCCCATTAGGTCAGCACAGTAACAATTTTCCCATTACGTCAACCCGGTAATACCTCGCCCATTAGGTCAGCACAGTAACACTTTTCCCATTACGTCGCCCATTAGGTCAGCACAGTAACACTTCCCATTAC
>JAOYSI010003809.1:18863-30157 GCA_025775065.1 Hiodon alosoides
CATTAGGTCAGCACAGTAACACTTTTCCCATTACGTCGCCCATTAGGTCAGCACAGTAACACTTCCCATTACGTCAATGCGGTAATACGTCGCCCATTAGGTCAGCATGGTAACACTTTTCCCATTACGTCGACACTAGCACTTTGCCCAGTACGTCAGCATGGTAACATTTCACCAATTGCGCTGTTCTGTCAGTTTCTCGTCTCCTGTATTGTGACTGTTTCCTTTGGGCTTACTGTTTACGAAATGACAACGACACGCAATGGAAAAAGGTCCCTGGCTACTGTTCCAGCTTAGCTTGCCAGAGGAAGTTGGTGTAGGGAATTCATGAAAAGATTACAACCGGCAGGAAACGCAGACACCTCTGTCACTTCATGTGGATGTCTCCAAACTCAGGTGAAACGTTGTGAGGAAATGGTGCTGAGCCTGCAGCCGCAGCTGGAGCACCTGCACTCTCTCCAGGACACGGTCCGCAGAAACTACAGGCCGCTCACGTCTAAGGAGTCACAGCTGGAGGAGCAGGTCAGCAGGTTAACTTGATTCCTGTGATTGCTTGCTTATATAGCTGTTTGTTGGCTGGTATGTGTGTTATGGTGTGCGTGCGTGTGTGAGTGAGTGAATGTGTCTGTGTGCGTGTATGTTTATGAGTGTAAGTGTATGTGTGTTTGTGTTTTTCCACTGGTATTCTACAGGTGTGTCTGTGCTCTTTGGTTCAGTGCTGGTTGTGTGTAGGTATGAGTGTATCTGTTTCTGGGCTTTTTTTTCTTTTCTTTTTTAGTGTGTGTGTGTGTGTGTGTACCTGTGCTCGTTGTTTCAGTGCTGGTTGTGTGTAGGTGGTTCTGTGCAGTGTGTGTGTTTTTGTGCTCGTTGTTTAGTTACTGCTGTGTGTGTGTAACCCCTCTCTGCCCCACAGTTGTTGGATTTGTGGGACCAGTTCCAGCTGCTGCTAAAGCGAGCCGCGGACACGGTGAGGCAGCGCCTGCCCTTCATGGCCAACACCTTGGACAGCAACCTCTCCTCCCTGACCCAGGAGCTGCATGACCTGGTGTCCGTGGCCACCTCAGGCCCTTACCTGGAGCCCTCCCAGAACGCCTCCCTCATGGTGGCCCAGCTCCGGTCCATGTGCCAGCAGGTCAATGCTGTCGCAGGCCGGCTGAAGGAGCTGAACAGGATCAGTGAAAGTGAAAGCCTGGGAGGTGAGAGGGAGGAGGCCTCAGAGTCACAACTCGTGACCTCTGTTGTAATGTTATTTTAAAGTGACAACTGCATTTAATGACAATAAAAAGCAGTTGTGTGTATATAATGTGTGCACAAACGATGTGGTGGACAGATCAGTTCGCAGCTACCGTCCAGATGACTTGTTACTTGCTAAAGCCAGTGATTAAATGTGCAGGTTCCACAGCTAAGTTGAGCTTCCACATGAACTAGTTCTCACAGATGGAATTCATTTAATTTTGTGTCCCTGAAGCCCAGGTGCCTCTGCATTCACAGGGAGAGCACTGAACCTGTCCTTTGTAGAGTCAGCAAAGCTGAAGGTGGAGGCCCAGAAAAGCCTCTGGGAGCTGCATTGTGTCTCCACAGCTCAGATCCAGGAGTGGAAACTTACACTCTTCTGCAAGGTCATGATGTGGTCGAAATGGTAGTCAGAGAGAGTTCGTAAAAGGGGCCAGAATGGGGGTCACTGTATCGAACTGCCTCTGTGTCGTTGTGAAGAAAAGCCAACTGGAAATCCAATCCGTATAATCCGTGTTTATACCCAAAAATGGCAATTACCAAAAAGAAAATATTACACAGCATAATTAGAGCTCTATGTATTAGCTTTAGGGGATATATCAGAATTTTGAAGATTTGAATTTTTGAAGACCTGCTTGGTCTGCCTGGCGTTGTTGACTGAAAGCCTATCTATGGGTGCAGTTTGCAGTGCAGCAGGCCCAGACGAGGGTGGAGATGTGGCTGCAGCAAGCTGCGACGTTGGCGAGGACTGTCAGGCCGGGGAATGCTGTCTTGGGGGCCACTGTGGTGCTCCTGGAAGGTTTCGGCTGTCAGCTCCCGGTGCTTGCTAAGCTGAGCAGCCCCGCGCTCAAACACAAGCACTGGAGGATCATCTTCAAAGGTCAGAGGGTGCGGCCACACGGACAGACATGCGCGATGCACGCAGACCGTAGCACTCTTGCGGGAAATGGTAACGGATGTTGGGCAATCAAAACCGAAAGATTACTTTCCTTTTATTTATTTGTCTAAGCGCCATTCTTGACGGATTCCTTGCCGTGATGTGTGCCCCAAGTTAAAGACTAAATATTAAATTTTATCCATGCCTAATTACGTTAATTACTTGGAAAAAAATGTTATTTAACTTCTGTTTGCGTTGATATACCCAGCTCCTGAACCCACTCCCCAAAACCTCCTCTCATATCCATCCCACTGCCGTTCGCCCCCCTGTCTCCCTGCAGGCATGGGGCTACTCTATCCCCTGCAGCGCAACCTGACCGTCGCTCTCTTGATGTCCCAAAAGCTGCTGGAGCACCAGAACATGATCAGCAAGGTTGTGGGTTCAAATCCCAAGGAGAGCGGTGGACACCTGTGCTCTGAATAAGAGTTGCTAATCAAATGAGTATGGTGATCATCACTCTGCGTTCCCCACCCCAGATCTGCCGTGAGGCAGAAGCGGAAGCTGACATGAGGCAGGCTTTCCGGAAAAAAGAGCGGGATTGGGAAGGGTCGCTCTTCTGCCTGGCTAACTTCATTGTGACCGTGCGGCAGAAGGGGGAGCCACTGGCGGGCTCAACTAGAAAGAAGGCCCCGGCCTCTAGCCACCGTGCACGGCATGCGCAGTACCCGTGCGACAGTGGCAGCTTCACCATTGTTGGTGAGAGAACCGGTTACACCCATTAACGGTACAATTTATTCATTGTGGTCTTTCTTTCTCTAAAACGTACTTACTGACAAAATAAAGATTAAAGGCCTTTCTCAAGGGTACAACAGTGCTCTACAACCTACAATTGACATGCTCTATACCACAGCAAAATGCTGTACCCACTGCCCAGTCTGTAGACATTCAAAGAAAATAGATGGTGTGAATGTGGTTTTACAAACCCACGCACTTTACCACACTGTTTTCTTCCACAGGCCTGGAAACACTGCTAGCTCAGGCGGAGGACACCGTCACGACCCTCTCTAACATGCTGCTCTCACCGCATGTGGTCGAGTTCAGACAGGAAGTAGAACAGTGGGTGCTGCTTCTGCAGGAGCTGGGTAACGTGTCCGGTGTTCGACCATTTGGGGTTTCCAGTGGGCGGGGGCACAGGGGACTCTGGGGAGCAGGGAAAGCCCCTGTGTTGAGGTGCTTTGGACGAGGCATTGTTTTAAGGTACGCTGTAAGGCGAGCAACTCCAATACCCCTTTTTTCGATGCAGAGATGATCGTTACAAAAACAGTGCGAAGGGAGATGCATTATAATGGGTGTGAATGATGTCTTGTCTATATTTTAATAATACTTTTATTTAGTTTTTATGACTGCGGTGTCTGAAGAGAGAACGACATACTTATTTCCTTTTTTTATGGGTGTGTGTTGGCTTTTAATTTATTTTTGTTCTGAACGTTTAGAGGAACTGCTGGATTTCTGGGGGAGGTACCAGCAGAAATGGATTTTCTTAAGCAAAATATTTTATGAGACGGAAGTCGGTCTGCAGAAACCCGGACTGGTGAGTGAAGCAGAATCGGTGTGAAAGCGCTTCTGTATTTCTTCCTTTGATCGGAAAGCATCAGTTCCTGCTTTTATTGCGCTAAAATCTGTGATCTGAAAACAAGCATGACTTCCGTCTGGCTTATTACTGCACTTGGAAAGAATATTATGACATTTGTCTTTCAATAGTGGCCCGTGACTAATTTAAACTATTACTCTTTTGCATGTTTTCCGTAGGTGCAGCGGTTCCGTCCGGTGGATAAGACGTACCGTGAACTGATGGATGTCACCTTGGGCGACCCACACGTACTGAACATTGTGCGACCGAGCCAGAGCAGGGATGCACATGGATGCTTCTGTGGGCCAGGCCTGCACATCCTCTTCATCGAGGGCCTCTCTGCAATGGAGGAAATCTCTAACCAGCTGCAGAACCTGCTGGACGTGCCCCGACGCGAGTTCCCTCGCCTCTGCTTTCTAAGCAACGGGGAGGTAATCGAGCTCCTCTCGCTGCACCCCACGCCCTCCGCCTTGCTACCCCTGGTGCGGAAGTGCTTCCGAGGGGTGCGGTGGCTGGTGGTCGATGGTGACAAACCTGAGGAGATGGACTCCGCCAGTGGTCTAGAGCTGACCGACCCCCAGCCGAGGGTTCTTGGGATTCTCGGAAGCCTCGGGGAGCGGGTGTCCTTCCTCCAACCACTGGAGCCCTACCTCGAACCCCTGGCCTGGCTGGGCCAGCTGGAGCAGAAGTTGCAGGCCACCATGGTGCATCTGGTAAGAGAGTGCACTGCCGCTCGACGGCTTACCGAGACCACGGAACGGGATGGGGAAAGTGGTTGCGCCGCGTCAGCCAGACCTCATCGCCCCTCCACTCCAGGAGAGCATACAGTGGGAGCCCACCAGCCTGCACTCTCTCTGTGGGACATCATCTCCAGCTTTCCACTGCAGTGCGTCCTGGTGGCTGAGGAGGTGCAGTGGTGCAGGAAGGTCCAAAGGGCCTTCCTGAGCTTGACGCCGGCTAAACGGAACCATCTGAAAGCCCAGAATGCCACCCAACTACAGGGCTTGTGTCAGATTATCCGGGACTTGCGCGCCGGCTGCAGTGTGGGATTGCGGGATTCCCGTCGCATGGAGATGGCACTACGAGCCTTGGTGCTACTCACTATGAAGCATTCTGATCAGATCTCTGGGCTCCTGGGACTCAAAAGTATCTTGAGCTCCTCTTTCGAGTGGCAGAGGCTGATGAAGTATCACCTGAGCGACGGTGACCACATAAGCCAGAATGCTTTCTCCTGTGCCCAGGCAAATTACGAATTGAAGGAGGACCATAACTGCTATGTGGAAATTCTGGGCTCCCGGCTGCCCTACGGTTATGAGTACCTTAGCCCAGAGCACTGGATGATGGTAAGCACTCTGTCGTCCGAGCGGGCGATTTTGGGGGTCCTCTTTGCCCTCACCAGTTTCAGATGTGGTTTTGTCAGTGGGCCCTCCATGTCTGGGAAGAGAAAGACGGTAGCCCATTTGGGCCGGGCGCTTGGTCAGCAAGTGATCGCCTTGCATTGTTGCAGAGAGATGAGCCTGAAGGTTATCCTGCAGATGCTGATTGGCGCACTGCAGACTGGCGCATGGCTGGTGTTAGACTCGGTGGACTATCTGACTCAGGGGACCCTGTCTCATTTAGGACAACATCTGTCAGACATCCATCAAGCCCTGTCCCACCTTAAGTCCAATTTGTCCTCGCCGAACAACATAGAGATTTCATCGCCCAGCAGTGACAGTAGGGAACCCCCCAGGATTGATTGCCCAAAATTTAATGAGCAAGATTGCTGGGGACATGTCTCTTTGGCGGGAAAATCAGTTTTGGCTAAATTAGGCTATGGCTGCGTAATCATATCGTCAGGCAGACGTGCGTCTGAGGTACCAGAGAACCTGCGAGTTGCCACCAGGCCTGTTTCGCTTTTCCAACCCGACTACCAGGTGATTGCGGAGGCCTCGTTAGCCGCCCTGGGGTTCACCGAGGCTGCTTCCTTGAGTCGCCAAATGGTCTCACTCTTAAGCCTTGCAAAGGACTCTCTTTGCTTCCCAGAGTCTATCAGTGGCGTTGGGACGTCCTGGCTTGTCCTCCTGAAAGATGTAATCGCAGCTGCAGGGATGCACCTGCACCACGCCTGCAACATTGAGTTGATCAAGGAGGGCAAGGTAGCCGTAAGCAAGCAAGGGGGGCAGAAGCAGCTTCTCGACTTGGATATTCGGCCTAAGGAGCCAGAGGGAGGGGCTAAAGGCTCACATCTCAAACCCTCTAAACAGTCTGCTGCCCTTTGGCAGGCTACGATTGAAGAGCAGGCGGTTGTCAAGGCTATGGCGTCTGTGGTGCAGTGTGCCATCCTTGACCCCAACAAGGCTTCGCACTTCTGGACCCTCTTAGAAGATACGTTACAAGGTGCCCACGGCCTCCGCCCCACGCAGTTCACAGAGGGTGCGGAGCTAGCCACCCTCAGTGCCGCTGTAACAGAGGAGCTGCAGGATGTTGGGCTCCAAGCTGACCCCTGGGTTCTCCGCAACGTCTTGTCACTCTACCAGGTGCTGAAAGAACGCCAGTCTGTCCTGCTGGTGGGACAGGCAGGCAGCGGCAAGACGGCCTGCTACCGAGCACTGGCAGGAGCTCTGAGGAAGCTGGAAGCCAGGGCAGAGGAGGCTCAGTTTACCCAGGAACCCCACGGTGAAGCCAGGGCCTCAGAAAAGCAGAAGCCTACTCCTATGAGCTTCAGCTGGCGCTCTGTCGACACCATTGTCATCTTCCCCAATGCCTTGTCCCACACAGAGCTCTGGGGCGGCTGCTCAGAGGATCAGGGCTCCTGGCGGGATGGAGCCTTCACAAAAGTGGTAAGAGACTCAGAGCGCCAAGACTTCTCCAGCACCGCCCGGGCCTCCACTACAGAGAGGGAGAAATGCCATCAGGCACGCAAGGTTAAGTGGCTGGTGCTGGATGGGGAGCCCCTTAGTTCGCCGAGCTGGCTGGACCCTTTAGCCACCCTCTGCGACCCCGACGACCCCTTCCTGTGCCTGTCAACAGGAGAGAAGGTGAGCCCATCACTGGAGGCGCTGAAACTACTGGTGGAGGTGACCAGCCTGGAGGAGGCATCCCCGTCCGCAGTGACTCGTTGTGGCCTTGTGTACCAATCCGGGAAAGATCTCTGGAAGGCCGTGTGGAAGTCCAAGCTGGAGGCCCTCTACAGGGAGCACACCCTGGAGCAGGGGACTCTGAAGATGTGGAGCGGATTGGCAGAGGACCTGTTTGGCAGCACCCTCACATTCCTCAGGCACAAGGCAATGAAGCCTGTGCTGGCTAAGAGAGGAGACGGGGCCGGCAAGTCCAGCAAAGGCATTGTGTACGGGTTACAGGAAGTGACGTCGTTCAGTCGAATCCTCCACGCCTTCCTGGAGCAGTTTAGGAAGAGCAAGGGAATGAAAGCAACGCCTAGGCCTACCGGTAACCCATTTTTATTTATCCCTTACTTATTATTTTTAAACAGAAGGTTATTAGTCGAATCTCTACAACTTGTGCTAGTCAGGGCATCAGTAGAGTTAACAAGATTATATCATAAAACATCAGACAACAACTAAAAATATTTTAAGTATTAACTTGAATTATTAAGTAGTTAAAATGTGAATGTTATGGCTGGACTGATTATTGACGGCATGAGTGCAGGGTAGACGATATGCGTCTCTGCACGTTTTTGGTTTATGTTCTGGACGCTAATAAGACGGCTATAGCTGCGTTAGACATGCTTTGTGATGTCTCATGAACGGCCCTGAAGTTTTCCATCCCTTTACCTCCGTTTCCAGAGGGGACCCACACTGGTCTCCAGCACCCCTGTTCTGAGCCCCTGACACCCTCAACACAGCAGGTGCTACAGGCTCGGAATCTTTTTTTGGTGGCCTACATCTGGGGTTTTGGTGGACACCTCCCTCCCAGGTAAAGGTTCTGGGCTTCCACGATGGTCTTATTTCCCTACCATCTTCCCAGAAATGATAAAACTCTGCTCTGCAGTCTGGTGCCTGCCGTTTCATGTTGCTTTCTGGATGGGAAAAAAAAATCTATTTAGTGCTGTCTGGGTGCCCCACTCAATATAAGAATAGTCAAAACATGTGTGATCCTTCGCTGATGTCACCCTTCAGCTGTTTGGGATTTGTCGGCCTCCTGCAGGCACTGGCAGCAGTTTGACGCCTTTGTCCGCAAAGCGCTCTACGAAAGCCGGTACAAAGTGGAAGTGCCAGCAGAGGGCACGGTGTTCGAGCACTTTGTCAGCCTTAGCGACAGACCGCTAGGGGAGACCGGAACCAGCTTCAGCAGCAGCAGGAACTGGAGCCCCAAGATTCACTATTACACCATTCCCCAGGTCTGCAACCTAACTCGGGCGTGTGAGATTTGGGCTGAACACAAAAATAAAATGGACCAGACAATTCATGAGTCATTGAGTGCCTCCTCTTTCTGTATTCTTGTCATGCCATGATTGGACAGAAATGGTCACACTGATTAAAACACAAATATCACATCCTTTTAAAGCATGAATTGAAATGTGTGTGTATATATATTTAAATATTGAATTTAGGATTTCAATAGTCAAACTTACCTTAGCAGAATACTTTGCTCCCTGTGCAGTACGAGAGGTACACCTACCTGCTGGGCCTGATGCTGGAAGCCCAACAGCCAGTGCTGCTGGTGGGGGAGCCGGCCTCTGGGAAGACCACGTTGTGCAGGTCCCTGCTGACCCAAGAGCGGCCGCACCTGCGCCTCCCCTCCAGCCCCTGTCTGCGCTCTGCCCACCTCCGCAATGTATTGGAGAACATGGGCTGCCAGAAAACGCAACTCGGCACCACAGGTGCGAATGTGAGGCAGCGCGGGCTGCTGCTGTTTCTAGACGACTTGCACAGCGCCCCCTGTGGTGAGTGGGAAGACTTAAAACGGAAATTAATATGTTGATTTAAATCTTATCCTATTTCAAAATTCTACCAGGAATTTACGTCGGTTTCAATCAACACAGTTATTCTTGAATGGGTTTAGATTGGCATAACAGGACTGCAGTTAGTTGCCTCACGCCACACAGTTCAGTCCTAGGTCAGGAACCTGTGTTTGGGTATGTGCGTATCTGTTTCCCTTGTGTGGTTTTGCATTTGAGTGGTTTGTGAAAGAGACCTGCATGTTGTTTCCATCCAGACCTTTCCAGAGGGACATCGATGGCACTGGAGGCCCTGCGTCAGAGCATGTCACGGGGAGGTGTGCTGACCTCTGACGGCTATCACTTCAAGCTCTTCTATTCCGGAGCCGTAAACTACCTGGCAACCTGCAGCACCTCTGACACGGAAGGCCAGGGCTATGCAGGGGTGATCCCCCGATTGTCCCGACTCTTCTCAATCTTTGTACTGCCCAGCCTGTCTGGGGACCTCCTGTTCTCCATACACTTCCCCCTGCTGCAACCCTGGCTCAAAGGGTTCCATGCCTTACCCCGACATGCAGACTTGGCTGGCTGCGTCATCACTGCCACCCTCGACTTGTACCATGCTGTGCACAAGCGCTTTCCGCCCAGCGCTGAGAGGCCCCACTTTCTGTTCTCGTGGCATGATCTGCACAAGGTGTTCCAGGGGATGTGTCTGTGGGGGCCACAAAGCTTGAGCCGGCAACCCTTTCCAGAGGCACTCAGGAGCTTCCTCCAGGCCTCTCAGTCCTCCTCTGACCTGTCCCCACTCACGACGGCGGCCCTGGGGCCCGTAGCCAACATGCTCAGCATCGTCCGCCTGTGGATGCACGAGAGCTTGCGCGTCTTTGGTGACCGTCTCTGCTCAGCGGAGGAGAGCCAGACGCTTGTATCGCTGCTGGCTCAGGTCTCCGAGAGGGCCTTCAGCAGCTTGGTGTTGTCCCAGCTCTCGGAGACAGTGGAGAGGGATGAGCCCGAGAACGCCTATCCCTCCCAGGTCTCGGCAAGACTATACCCAAAGAAACGGCACTCTCCAATGCACCGATGCAGGAAGGGTGACGGGAAGGTCCTTCCCAATGAGCGAGCTGCTGCTGTTGTTGCAGATGCAGATAGTGAGGACACAGAGGGGTCTTCTGATGGGAGAAGCAGCTCCAGCCCCAGCGACTGGCGCAGTGAGAGTGAGGAGAATCCAGCAAGCGAGGTCTCCTCTGAACCAGAGGATGGGCCGGGAGAGTTCCAACCCACTCAAGACTTAGACGGCACATCCAACACTACTCGGACTCTGCTAACCTTACGGTCCTCCGGAAGCTCCAAGCAGTTTGGCCAGAGCCCACAGATTGCCGAGACGGGCTCTGGGGCAAGGATGGAACAAAGTCCAGGTCCCTATACCATGCCTTTGCAGCTGCTGCGGGGAATGGAGGCCACCATCGGCGGTGCAGTCTTCAGCACAGAACTTTGCAAGCCACCCTGCTCCCTGGCCCAGCAGCACGACTTTAGGCGGAACTCATTGTACATGGAGCGGGATCTGGGGGCGTTGATGCAGCAGCTGGCCACCACCGTCAGGTGTGAAGAGGAGGAGGAAGAGCAGCTCCATAGCGCGTCTGGGTATGTTGTGCACGGGCAAGGGGTGCATAGGCTGGCGCACATCCTCCGTGCGCTGCTTGTCCCCGGCGGGCACGGTGCCCTGTTTGGGACAGCCAGATGCACCGGGCGGAAAACCACGGTGCGCCTGGCAGCCCACATAACGGGATACCAGCTGCTGGAGCTCCACGCGGGTAACCAGGCAGTGGTAAGGGAGAAGCTCAGGGAGGCCGGCGCCCAGGCTGGGTTGCAGGGGGCTCACGTGGTCCTGCTGGTCCACCAGGACGTCAGCCAGGCCGTCAGGGATGAGCTTCTGCTACTGATGGCCGACGGCACCTTCCCCGGGCTCTATTCCATCGAGGACCTAGAGAACATTGTGCAGAAGGTCAAAAGGCAAGTGAGAAACTTGCGCAACTGCCTTCAAGATGAGCTGCGGCTAGCAAAGTAAGGAACAAACGTTGTAATGAAAATATCTTGGTCAGTGTGACAAATGTTATCTCCATGTTCTTATTAATTTTGTTTTTATATCGTAATGTCTTTTCAATAATTTATGTCGATATCTTTGTTACCTGCGATACTAGCTTAAATCCCCTTGTTGATGCCCTGTAAGTTACCCATCCATCTCTGCACCGAATGTCGCAGATACTTCCAACAGGTCCAGAGAAACATGCATGTGTTCCTGCTGCTGCCCCTGGATCCAAGCGGGAGTCCATTAGGGGAAGATCCATTGTGCAGATCCATTGCCCGAATCCTGAGCCTTTGCTGCTGTGTGGAGGTCTATCAGCCCTGGACCACCCAGTGCCTGACTGAGGTGGCCACCCGATGTCTGAAATATAAACTTCAGTTGCCCAGCCTCACTACCCGAGGTCAGTACACTTTAAAAATGAGATTGCTGGCTCTGGCTGTTAGTGTTTGTGTCCTAGACTGGTTAAATGATGTGAAAAACCTAGCTAACCTCCTCTGGCTGTTAGTGTTTGTGTCCTAGACTGGTTAAATGATGTGAAAAACCTAGCTAACCTCCTCTGGCTGTTAGTGTTTGTGTCCTAGACTGGTTAAAT
>JAOYSI010003809.1:30257-47488 GCA_025775065.1 Hiodon alosoides
TTAGTGTTTGTGTCCTAGACTGGTTAAATGATGTGAAAAACCTAGCTAACCTCCTCTGGCTGTTAGTGTTTGTGTCCAAGACTGGTTAAATGATGTGAAAAACCTAGCTAACCTCCTCTGGTTATTTGTGTTTGTTTCCCTCCCTCAGTGGACAGGACCAGCCTGTTGGCCAGTATCTCGTGGGCCATGGGAAAGATTCATCAGTCGGCCACCAGGAGAGCCTCCATCTTGATCCCAGACCTGCACCACTTCGGCCCGAAGGCCTACATGGAGTTCATCGCACACTTCTTCCACCTTTGCCGACACCTGTGTGAACAAGGCCAGGATCAGGCTAACAGGTGAAGAGCGTGTCTGCTACTATTGGGCAGAGTGGGTTTCAGCTCAGTCACTGCATGTTAGATATGTTGCAGAAATGATAAAAAAAAAAGATGTGTGTGTTTGTTCATGCATGTGTATTTTGCGCGTGTGTGTCGGAATTTTGCTGTCTTAGACTGGCGACAATCCTAGGTCGTGTGAAGGACATGGCTGACCAGGCTGAGCAGTACTGCAGGGAAGCTAAGACTCTGAGTACTGAGTTCACCAGAACACACAAGGTAAGTAAAACGGGTAAGCCCTGCAGCCAGGTACAAGACGTGTTGGAAGTGCAAGCAGGTTCGCTGTATATTCATCGTCTGAGCATCTGAGTAACGCTAACGTTACATTGATGTTACATTTAAGTCACTCAGAGAGTGTGCTGTATCCTGTGTTCTGACAGTCTCTGAGAGATTCTGCTGTGCCCTCCGTTGCGACAGTCTCTGAGAGATTGTGTTGTGCCCTGCGTTGCGACAGTGTATGAGAGTGTACTAAGCCCTGCGTTGCGACAGTCTCAGTGTACTAAACCTTGCGTTGCAACATTCGATGAGAGTGTACTAAGCATTGCGTTGCGACAGTCTCAGAGTGTACTAAGCCCTGCGTTGCGACAGTCTATGAGAGTGTACTAAGCCCTGCGTTGCGACCGTGTATGAGAGTGTACTAAGCCCTGCGTTGCGACAGTGTATGAGAGTGTACTAAGCCCTGCGTTTGCGACAGTGTATGAGAGTGTACTAAGCCCTGCGTTTGCGACAGTGTATGAGAGTGTACTAAGCCCTGCGTTGCGACAGTGTATGAGAGTGTACTAAGCCCTACGTTGCGACAGTCTCAGAGTGTACTAAGCCCTGCGTTGCGACAGTGTATGAGAGTGTACTAAGCCCTGCGTTGCGACAGTGTATGCCGTTGTCTCTTGCAGCACCAGCAGGAGCTACAAAGGGCCGCAGAGGTGGAGCGGGTGCTGTGTGACCGTGCCCAGCAGCTGTGCTTGCTGGAGAAGAACCGGCTGGCCCAGCTGGAGGAGCAGATTCAGCACCTGCAGCAGCTGTGCACCCACGCCTTCCAGCAGGTCAGACTGTCGAGTCTCAAAATCACATGGTCAGAAGGTCACACCGGTCACAAGCCCGGTGGTCAGATCATCATGTGATACCACTATTACAAGGGCAGATCATCACATGGTTACACTGGTCACATACCACCATGGTCAGGAATTTATACAATCACACAAATCACAATGTCAGACCTTTGTGTTGTTCTCCCCTTTCTAATAATAAGTGTTAGACAATAACATTATCTTTTTTTTCATGTTGTTGCTGAAACCGCCAGGTGAGCCCTCTGTACCAGACTTCCCTGGATACTGTGCAGTCGCTCAGCCAGTCAGACATTGAAGAAGTACGGCACTACAGGTATCCTCCTGAGGGCGTGATTATCGTCATGGACACCATTTGCATGCTATTCAACCGCCCACGCAACTGGGAGAGCAGCAGGCAGCTCTTGGGACAGCCCAACTTCTTACAGGTCAGTGAGTCGTTTTGAAGCATATCGTGGGAAATGATTCCTGTCCTCCAATCAGCGAGGGCAGTCCCTCCCGCCCCTCAGTCGCTCACTCGCTCCCTCTCTCTTAGGAGCTGGTGCTCTACGACCATTCCAAGGTAAACGACAAGCTGTATGAGGCCCTGGGGCAGGCGGTCCAGCAGCCCGATTTCCAGCCGGAGGTAGCGCGGGAGGCTAGCCGGGCCTGCGAGCCCCTGTGCCTCTGGGTCCGTGCGGTGCACCAGTTCACCCGCGCGCAGCGGCACTTGGCTCCGCTGAGGGACCAGCTGGCCCGGCTGGAGGGCCGCGTGGCGGACAGCCGGAGGCGCCGGAGCCTGACGCAGCTGCAGGAGGAGGTAGCGCGGCAGCGGCTGGAGGACGCTGAGCAGCAGCTGCAGAAGGTCCGGCAGGAAGCGGAGAGCCTGGCAGCCCGGCTACGTCAGGCCGAGGCACGTGAGAGGGAGGCCGCCGCCGTCGTGCAACGGGCGGAGCCGAGCATCTCGCACTGGAGAGCCGAGGAGAAGGTAAGGTCAGGAGGAGCGACCACTGTCTTGTCATTTCGCACAATTGATTCCACCCCTTTTTCTTTAAATGTAATCCTTCCTGTCATCAGAAGACTGCACTGGACAATCAGACGATCCCGGGTGATGCTCTGATTCTGGCTGCTACCGTCACCTACCTTGGGCCGTTTGGGCCAGATGTGCGGGCCGAACTGGTGGCGGAGTGGCGCGAGTTGTGTCTGTCGGTGGAGCGGGACACGGACCCTCTGGGCCCCCGAACGCCTCCCCTCGGCCCGGTCACTTATGTCCCGATCCCCGTGGCTGAGGAGCTGCAGGTGCCCCTGTCAAGGGCGATGGGTGCAGTTGGGGGCACCCTAAAGCACGCACCGCCAAGGCTGCTGCTGGAGCTGATCCTGTGGGGATACAGGGGTGTTTGTGTGCAGTGCTGCCCCCTGCTGGCAGACATACAGCAACGCTACAACATTGGCCCTCAGGGGATGCAGGCTACAGGTGAGCACCAAAAAATGGTTGATCTGACTGACCTGAATCTACTCATAGCTGAGTAAGTAATAAATGGCCTGTGATTGCTGTGTTCAGCGGTTCATTTTTTTGCAACCAAATCTCTTGGACATTGTGTCACTTCTCCTCCACTAAATCATTGTTAGTAAATCCATTTGTGTGTGACTATATATGTTTGTTCAGCAGCCAAGTTCCCAGCTGAAGAGCCCGGATTCCACTATGGCCTGGGGGGGTATGATCTGGTGGTCAGAGCGGACGACCCTGCAGTGCTGGACAAAGTGAAACTGGGGGCAAAGAAAGGTCAGAGAGCCCTTATGCTTAACCCGTATCCCATAAGAGGATATCATTCTCTTCTTTTCTTAACCCCCCCTCCCATTGCCACCCCTCCCATGACAGGTCAGACCGTACTGATGACCCATATGGAGCGAGCAGTGCCAAGCCCAGAGTTCCTGGAGCTGCTGATTCGTCCGACTAGGGCTAAATCGCGAGGTTTGGCTCGGTCCACCCTGGCTGCACTGCCTGGGTTCTGCCTGTGCCTCTGTACTGCCTTGCCTGTCCAGACACTGCTGACTGGTGAGAGCAAGACAGATATACACGTATTTGAGAAACTAAAAACAAAAAGTGAATCGCTAAAGTGAATTCCTGTCCTCCTTCCTCCCCTGCACCGGCCTGGTTCCTCTGCAGAGATCCACCCCTCCATCCTGGCAGAGGTGCAGGTGATCGACCTGTCCCTGAGCGCAGCGGAGGTGCAGGAGGTCGTGTTGCTTGAGCTGGTGCAGTTAGAGGGTCCAGATCTGTGGATGCAGCACTGCCAGATGGAATCAGACCGGCGGGCGCTCCTGGACAAACTGCATCAGGAGGAGGTCAGGGAGGAAGGGGACGCCCCATTGCATTCATGTATGTGCAGGATGCCTCACCCGTTCACCTGACGATCCCTTGTGTCCTATTCCGTCAGGCCTCTCTGATGGAGTACGTCCTCCAGTCCTTCAGCCCGCTGCTCCAGGACCCCCAGTTCGTCCCGCGTGTATCCGCCAGTCAAACCACCGTGTCAGGCCTGCGTGCCGAGCTGGCGGAGCTGACCCAGGAGCTGGAGCAGCACCAGTCTCTGCTGGCTGACTTCCGCCAGGTGGCGGGGCTAGCCTCCGCCCTCTACCGGGCACTACAGGAGGTGGCTCGCCTCTCGGCCCTGTATCTCTTCCCCCTCTGGGCTTTCCTTCAAGACGTCAAGGGGGCTCCGGTGCTGAAGGCAGCAGCGACGTCCGGCATGGCCATGGCGGAGATTGGCCACCGGTTGGTGTCCCAGCTGCTAGCGCACTACTACCCACGCCTGTTCAGGGACCACGCGGCCGTCCTGCGGCTGCTGGCCTGCGTGACCCTCTACCAACACACGCAGGGCTGCTCGGAGGCCGAGAGGGTGGCCTTCCTCCGGGGGCTGCGAGACGAGGGCTGCCCCAGTGCCATCCCCTCACCCTCCTCCCCTTCCAGGTGGGTTCCCCCGCATGTCCAGTCCGAGGTTCTCCTCCTGGAGACCCTCCCGCCCTTCAGGGGTCTGGCGTCCTCGCTGGAGGCCCGCCCTGAACAGTGGCAGGAGTACCTGCGCTTCCCCTCCTCCACGGTGGTAGGACCAGTGCCCTGCCAGTCCCACGCCCACCTCACCACACTTCAGCGCGCCCTGCTCTGGAAGACACTGATGCCCCAATGGCTGGCCGCTGTCGCCAATGACCTGACAGCCTGTCAGCTGGGTCAGACCATCCGCACCCCTCAGCCCGGTACCCCCGAGGCCCTCTCCCGCATTCTGGACGGAACCGAGGGGCCTGTTGTTCTAGTCCTTCCGGGTCCAGATGAGCCAGGACCGTCACATGTCGATCCGCTAATCTGGGTAACACAGACAGCGCAGTGCCAGACAGAGAGAAGAGGGGTGAGTGGACTGAATGATTTTGGCTGCTTTTGGTCCACCAACAATGCCTATAATCAGTATTAAGACGTGCTTCTGTGAGAATAAGGCAGTAAAATGGGTCAAATAAGCCTACAATGGTTACAAAAGCCTACAACTAGTTTCTATTAGGTTTCAACTGATCCCGACTGTATCTGGGAGGTGAGTATAATTAAGAGCCCACCCTACTGATGTCTCCAGAAGATTATACAGGTGGTTACCTTTGGAGGGCAGGAGCATCAGAAGGAGGCTTTGCTTGAAACACTTGACATGGCTGTCCAGGAAGGCCATTGGATGGTCTTCAACAACTGTCATCTGCTGGAAAAATGGGACAAGGACGTGCTGCATCGGTTGACCGAGTTGCTGTCCTACACTTCCAAAGGTAAGAGTAACAAGATGGCTTCCAGGCCAGACCTCTTTTATGCTCATGCATGCAGAAATTAGAGGTGTGGTGATAACACTGTCCCTTATTCATACTCAAGTTTGTGAAAATTAGAGATGTTGTGACAATAGAGTGCAATAGAGAGTTCCTTGTGGAGGACATCAAGATACAATAGAAAATGTATTTATAAAATGAATTGTATAAATATACAGATGTATTTAAGCTTCAAGGTTGGTGACGTAAGTGCAGCCGTTGCTGTGAACATCCCCATTACTGGGAAATACCACTACTGTGCATCATCTTTGCTAACAGTCTGACTGATAGAGCTCTATTGGACATCACAGGTCACCTGACAGACGAGGACGCGGAAAAAGGGGTCGACACAGCTGGGGACTATAGGGGGAGGCAGGTGCAGCCCCTTTTCAGACTGTGGTTCATCACCAGAGCCCACGCCCCTCTCTCGGTCCCAGGTACTGCTGCTTGACCCAGACAGGGAACTTACACCCAAAATCACATGAGGGATCCATGTGACTGTCATCCTTTACTCATTTTAGACACAATTCTCAAAGCAATACGCAAGTTTCAGGAAAACAAATGACTTACTATTTAGTACCTTTATATTCACAACTTGACCCCTAAACTCTAAATTTGAGCCCAAAGTAATACTTGCAATTTCCTGGTGGTTAAATGAAATATCCCTGTGCTTCATTAATAAGGACCCTGAATTTGAGTAGTCAGTATAAACAAACACCCATAATTAAGGCTTCTATTTTGTCCTTACTTAGCGTTAACCCAATCGACTCTTATCTGCAGCGGTAGTGAGAATGTGCGCCGTGCGCCTGGTGTGCGACACTCCCTGGGACCTGAAGGAGGCGCTGTGCTGCTCTCTACGGCAGGCAATGCATTCCCCTCTCCCTCCTGAAAGCTCTGTGGAGCCCCTCCTACGGTGCGCCGTCCTGCACGCTGTGCTGGTCCAGAGGCAGGCCTTCCGACACCTGGGCCAGGGAGACCTGTACAGCTGGTGAGAGGCGCTCTCCTGCGATGGTCAATGTTTCCGAGACGATCAGGGCGTGCTTTCACCTCTGCCTCTCATCTCACCTTTACTTTAGGCGATCAGAAGCATGACACATCTGTACCTGAGGGTTAGATTCAGCCACACAATACCTGTACCTGAGAGAGTTAGTCACTCAATACCTATACCTGAGAGTTGGCCACACAGTACCACAAGACCATAATGAACCTGACACAGATGCCACACTATTCACGCTTAGTCCCCGTCATATGCTGTTATTTAACCTGGCCTGGCTCTATTCCTGAATTCCCTGCTTCTGGACCCCAGAAGAGATGATGTATCTTTTGCAGGACCCAACAGGACCTACTGGCACTGCTGGACATTCATGCCCGGATCACCAGGTTCTGTTCTGACCCGGTCCAGGCGCTGGAGTACATAGCAGGTACCTTGAAATTATTTTTGTCAAGAGGTGGGCTTGTGCTGTGCGGCGATTACCCACTGACGTTAGATATAGGTTTTCAGCTTCATTGTCCTTTGTATACAAGCAATACATTTTGGATGATTCAATGTTGCACGCGCCAGTCTGACCAAACCGCCCTCGCCATCATCCCCATAGCTTCTTTAGTGTATGGCGGACACGTTCAGGACTCAGCCGACCTGGACGTTGTGGAGGGCATGGCCAGGGCCTGTCTCAGACGGCCGGCGCCTCAGTCGGGGAGCGGCCCACACGTCCTTTCAGATATCATCAGCAACGTCGGTCGCTTTGGTATTGATCCACTTGCTCTTATGACAGTCTTACTTATTTAATGTTCATATGCAATCTGTTCAGGTATTTATATTTTAAAACTTGGTTCAAACTTATCTCAGTTTTCCAGCCTTGGTCTCTGAGGCCAATGTTTCTTCAGATTTCCAACATTTTGTCTGCATGTGTTAACAGGATGGATGCCTGTGTGTGTGTGTGTGTGTCTTTCACTCTGTGTTCCCCTCACTGCCTTTACTGCAGGGTTACCAGCCCAGCTGCAGGAACTAGAGCACTGTGTCCAGGCCTTGCCTCAGATCGAAGACCCCCTGGTGTTGGGTTTCAGCGCTGGGCTCGCAGGGGAACTGGTGAAGCTACAAAGCCACTCCTTGGGCCTCCTGCTGCGGCAGTCCCAGCAGGCCACGCGGAGGGGCTTCAGTGGGAGAACACGGGCAACAGGGCATCCCAAAGAGCTGCCCGACCTACGACAAGCCCACCACAGGCTGCAGGCCTTGCTGGAGAGTATGGGTAGAAGGAACGGCCACAGGGTGGCTGGGGTCAGTGTATCGTCCCAAAGCCACCTACACAACTTCCTCCAGCAGGAGTGGGACGGCCTGACTGAGTCTGTGTCTTCACTGCTGGAGGACATCACTCAGCCTCCCTCCCCTGCTCTCACCCTGCCAGCCCTGTCCCGTCTAGAGAGTCGGGTGGACCTGCTGAGGGCCTACCTATGGAAGGAGTCCCCAGAGAGCCCACCATACACCTACCGCCTCTCCGCCTTCCTCAACCCCCGTGGCTTCCTGGCCGCCCTGTTGAGGGAGGCAGCCCAGGCCAAGCAGAGGGACGTCCGGCACATCTCGCTGCACTTCCAGGTACGAAGGCACAGGCTTTCTCCCAGCATTTCCTACACTCAGTCAATCAATCAATCAAAGGGCAGTCACCACTCAAACCATACCAGGTTTCTCCGCAAAGCTGTGTGTACACCATTGTCACGATCACGTTAGCACTCATGTTGCTCAGAGTGAGCGTGATAGACCCCAATTTTACAACCTGGCACTTATAGCCAAGCAGTGGATACGAGTCTCATTGAAACGGTGTTCCCGCCCTGGTCCACAGGTACTGAGCGCCACAACGTTGCCATCCTCTCTGCCCCACAGTGGAGCATACCTTTGCGGACTGGAACTGCAGGGGGCGCTGTGGGACACACATCTGGGTGCCCTGCAGGACACTGTGTCACATAGGTCCTGTCCTTTCCCCATTATCTGGGTAGGGGCGCAGGGGCAAGCCTCAGACAGGCCCACAGACAGGCCCCTCTATGGCTGCCCTCTTTACCTGGACATGCCGTGTGGGGAGGGAGACTGGCCCCTGGCAGAGGGGAACGTCATCACCCGAGTCCCCCTGTTGACCAAGCTGGATCCCATGCTGTGTACGCTCAGACGGGTGAGGCTGGTAAGCACGTTGTGATACCGTTAACACTTCCAGGGCCCCTGAGTGCTGTGTTGCCCTGCGGCACTGTACGATTATGGGCAACTTCAAACTTTAGTGCTCTCCAACTTAAAACTGGACACTAGTAGCACCGCTAATAAACATAAAAAATAAGGTCTTTTACCTGGGGGACAGGACATTTCAATAGACTCCATTTGTTTACCCCTTAGTTTACCCCACTCTTCTTTACAACAACATAAAAAAGCACAATATTGTATAGGATGCAGTAGAAATAAGCTTGGTTTTAATACATAAACTGACCATTGCTTTTATTTATTGTTAAAATAAATTTTTTAAGCATTGTCATGTATAAATATATGTATTTACTTGGGTGCAGTAAATTACAACATTTTGAATTTACATTCATATTTATAACAACTAAAAACCAAATTGGTTAATAAGAAAAAAAAAACAACAACATTTGCTTACACTTCCATGTCTGCAAGTGACAGAAAAGCAGTTACGACTAAACATCCAATATGTGAAACATCACAAAACCATGTGTCCTTAAGTTCAGACTACATCACCCCTCAAGTACTGCCAGGTATACTGAAGAGAACTCCCGTGCTTGATTTCTGCCACCTTTCCTCTGCCAAGCTTGGAGTTGATGTTCTGCTGGAGAGAAGTAGGCGCGTCGCCTCCATTCTCAGTCCTTCCTCCTGGGCCTCATCAGGCCACTCGATGCCATTCCTCGTCTCTCGGCGCCCCTCATCGTTTCTTGTAGACGCAGGGTTTCAGCTCCACCCGGACTTTCCGACTTTTCTCGGACGCGTTTGCCGTCTTGACAAACTCGAAGCAATAGAAGTGGCTGTTTTCTGTGTCCTAGAGTAAGGGAACACACACGCGTGATTGTGAATCAAACACACAGCAGCAGGCTTATCCCGCAGCGCCGCACGGGTCCCTCTTTACCTTTGACACGGATTTGAACCCGAGGCTGGACAGTGCTCCGAGGAAGCTGCGCACGTTCTCAAACCTGCTGGCCACTTCTGCTATTTTCAACACGCCGCTAGAAAAGAAATGGGCGATTGTTAAAAGCAGGGAGGGATGGTTGGAGGTAGGTATTGGAAGTTTTCTGGACTTCCAACAAGAAAAGCAATCACTCTGAAATGAATATACCTTAATTGTGATATTCGAGCTGAAAGGCAACCACTCGACACCATCTGTCGCCTCTCTCTTACCCCATGACCAGCACACGGTTGGCCTCCTTCAGGAAGTCCCCAAGGTTAGTCCCCATGAGGGAGAGACAGAAAACAGCAATGTCCACACTGGAATCACGGAGAGGAACCTACAGCAAAATAAGAGAAGGTGCCCCGTGTGAGAGACGGCAGTAACCGAGAGATGTGCAATCAGTGAGAGAGAAGCCAGCAGTAAGACAAGGGAAGGGGCCCGGTGTAACAGAGACCAGCAGTAAAACAAGGGAAGGGGCCCTGGCGTAACAGAGACCTGCAGTAAGACAAGACAAGGGAAGGGGCCCAGTGTAACGGAGACCAGCAGTAAGACAAGACAAGGGGCCCGGTGTAACAGAGACCAGCAGTAAGACAAGACAAGGGAAGGGAAGGGGCCCGGTGTAACAGTGACCAGCAGTAAGACAAGACAAGGGAAGGGGCCCGGTGTAACAGAGACCAGCAGTAAAACAAGGGGAAGCATTGTCGCTCAAGCACAGAAGTACTTCTATACTATAAGTTCTGAGAAGTATTTGTCAGGAATCTGAACCAAACTGCCACAACCCTGATTTTAAAAGTTGTCTATGTCCTAGACAGTGCAAATTAAATGAATGTCTAGGTGGAAAGGGGGAAGACTCACATTAGCCATGTCGCAGACAGTGACGCGGTTGCAAACGGGCGCCAGGTCGAAGCTGTGCACCGTGTTCTTCACACTTTGTGCAATCTTGCAGTCCCCACAGCCGAAGTCCGCCACCACCAGTGAAGCAGGCCTGGAATGCCAAAGAAACAAACTTGTTTAAAAAAAAAAAATTTTTGTCCAGCTCAAGTTCTAACTGTTCATCATGCTATATTTCAGACCGGTGATGCGACTTTATACTAGCCCTCTGAGAACCTGCAGCTATCCAGTACTGGACAATGAGCACGCAACTCGCCTATGCTTTATGTAGCCGATGATGGCGTCCACGGGATTAGCCGGCCAGTGCTGGACCTGCGCAGTGAAGCCCCGGTGGTAGATCGCAAAGGCCTGGGGGTCCTGCCGAAACATGCGCCGCGCCTCCCCGCTGGACTGGGTGTAAAGCTGCTCGTTGATGTAGCGGAACCGCGCCGCCTCCAGGCGCCGTTCCATCCGGGCCCTCAGGGTGGCCGATCGGTCCTCAACAACCTCCTCTGCCGTCTCCGCTCCCTCCCCGACGTCGCCGTTGTCTTCCTCCGTCGCTCTCTCCTGTGGGCCCTCAGTGTGAATCAGCATCCTCCGCAGCTTCTCAGCGAGAGCTCTCTTTCGCCTGCTCTCCTCCCATTTGCTCTTCACGACCACGTTGGGCACCCTCTCCTCTGGCTTCGGCCTTTTACACGAAGGCTCCTCCGTCACTTCCTGTTCCTCTCTTAGCTTTTGTTTTAGCGTAGTTGTTAATTCAGCCGGAGGTCTGAATGCCTCAGCGTCCCTGCCATTGGTGGCCTGTTCGCCTTCTTCGTTTAAGGACTTTTCCCTTACCTGTGCTTTTTGGCCCTTCTGCTTTTGCTGTTTTGTTTGGTCTTTCCTAGACTTTTCCTGAACTGCTACCTTAGCGGTTTGGTTAGGGGGCCTCGAATGGCACCCCCCTACCTCCGATGAATCTGTGTCCGCCTTCGGAACCCCAAGCCCCTGTTCTTCATTTTGCCGGTACTTGTTTTTACATTTCCTCTTCATCTTCATCTTGTTCCTCCACTGCTGCCGGCTCATCTTTCTCTCCTCGGCCGACGTCCCATTCTTCTCGGCCGGCTTGGGATCTTTATCCTTGGCCTCCCGGACAGGGTTCAGTTTTTCTTCCTTCATGGAACCTTGGGGTAAACACAGGCCGGAGCTGGTGTGTCAGGTTCTCATCCGTATGCGAGTTGCAGTCAACGCAGATGACCGATAAAACGATGTCACTCACCTGCTTCTTTCGGCTTCTTGCTCCTCTTCTGTGTGACGTCGGTCCCAGATTTCTCTGTTGCGACTTCCTGTTTGCCCTCCAGCCCCGCTGCTGTGGCTCTCGCCCGCTTTTTGCTTCTCTTCTTTTTCCGCTTGGTGGGCGACGGGCCTACCTTGCTCTCGCTCTCGCTGCCGCTGCCATGACGAGGAGTGTCGTCCATCCAGTTGGGTACCGACCCCAGAGCCTGCAGGGTCCGCAGGAGGCTCCTCTTCCGACTGGATCCCTTCAGCTGTACCACACAACGGAAACCTGGCTTATTGTATACAATCTGCAACTAAACCTATTGATTAAATATGTCCATTCGATTTTCTTTGACACAAGCAAATCTTCTTTGAGGTCCATTTGAAGGCCCTCAATTCACAGTAAATTGTTTACAATTAGATCACCGAGCATTCCATCAATTCAATTACAACAACTGTAATTCCAAATCAGTCGGTTCAAAAACCGAAACGTCAAATGTCAGTACCGAATATTTAATTTCTCGCTGTCCCTTGGTAAAAGTAGTATTTTACCAATAATAACATCTTACACAAACCGAAAACCACTGACCGTGACTTTCGTGCTCTCCGAAAGTTCGTATCGATGGGTCAGCGCCTGGGACAGAGTTTCGGCCTCCGGATCATCATTCCACTCCTCCTCGGCGAACATGCTGCCTTCAAACACGGCACCTTTGCCAGGGCTGAGGAGGCAAGAGACACGCATTGCACTCAGCCATTCAGGGTTATATACATGCACTGTTGTAATATAAATTCATCAAGTTTTAGCTCGGTCACACTAAATTAACTGTTAATCCAATTTGATGGTCAAAACCCTTTCTAGGACATTCTGCGATAATATATCAAGGGTCGAAAGATATCCAGTTAGCAACCTAGCTAACAACATAAATTGTTTTCTGTCCCCATGATGTACCGCTAGCTCGCTACATATTTTCAAATAAGAATTAATTTACCTGTCAGATCCGTGGTTTAGTTTATATGACAGATAAAACGATATTCCCAGATTGTTGGTACCACGTGCGTTCACTTTACTAAAGTAAACTACAGAACTACGCGAGCCACGTTTAGATGGCAAATGCGCATGTCTGTCAAAAGCACCATAGAATCTTGATTCCGTAAAGTGGAATGAAAAGCGATGCGCGATGGGATACTAAACCAACTAGCTAGGAAAGTAAAAAGCTAGCTCCATGCACGTCGAATTGACGGTTTAGTACTTGCCCTCCCCCCCTGACCAGTAGGTGTCAGGAAGGAAAAAATTATCTGATAAATAAATAATGTTATAATAAAAACAAACTAGAGAAACAGTTAAATTAAAGAAAATAATCAGTATCCATTATTGTTGGATCCGAATTTAATTAAATCATTAGTACAGGTTGCACTGTTTGTACAATTCAATTGAATTAGATTCAAATGCTTCATCGATTATAACATTCTAGAACTAGTACTGCGAAAGCATTTAACAATAACAACTGTAAAGGACATTGATGATGATAAAATACATTGATTAAAACGTGAAATATACTGGGAGATACCCCGGGACCAGGACTCACTGAACTATTGGCAACAGAAGGTCCGCGGACATACATTATAGAATACAGTAAAATCAATATTTTTGTCCAATCTTAAGTTAAGCTAAACGGTATAATTAAAAAATGCAGCGAAAAAACTACAATACAACTACACATGCACATGAATGCCTACAACTGGCTCTATGATCAAAGGTGTCAACGAGAAACTAACAAAAGTAATTTAATAATATAATCCTGTTATGCCATATAACATTATATTAGTATTGTTAATTCATTTTAATAGAAAACTTCACATTTTAGTTTGCGATTTCACCTAATATAGGCAAATATTCTTCTGCATCCGAAAAGATCAAGCTGCAAAATGCATTTTGAGTTCCTCTTCAAATAAGATCGTAAAATAAAAACCGGCTTTATGTGTATGCAAACGTGCTTATCCTCTAAAAAGCAAATGAAAAAAAAAAAAAAACATTTTTTGTAGGTTCCTCCAAAGCAGAGGGCGGTTGTTTCCCTACAGGGGCCGCTGTGATTAAACATTCGGAAGGACGGCGAAAATGTTTGTCCGTAGCTCGCCAGCCGACGAAGAAATTTTCGCGACCGAGGGTGTGGACATCAGAGGACGTTAGCGCCTTCTGCCTCAATCGTTTGGTGGGATCTAAACAAAACGCCTTATTTTGAACTCGTAGGTAAGTCAAATAAGTTCGTCAGTGTTTGTTTTGGTGATTATTTTGCCGTTTTCCCTCAAATTTGCATTTATTCCGTAGAACTATTCACTGCTCATTAGCTAGATGGCTGTGTGTCCGGTTCAGTAAAAAAATTCAGAAAAATAACATGAAGCAACAAAATTTTAACAAGTTAAAGAAATGTTTTTACTAGCCGTAACTTCTTGGGGGCTATTATATAACGGAAACACTGATGTATAAAGTCAAGGGAATGTACCAGCGTGTTAGATAGCTTAGCTGGCTACCTTAGCTGGCCGAAGTTTTTCCCTTGCTAATTTATGAGTTCCTTCTGTAACGGCTCTCTAGAACTTCAACCTTGTTCGTTTGGTGAAGTTACTGGCTAAGTCTACACACATTAGGTAGAACGTTTTTTTAAGACGGTAAAACCACAAGAACACCAGTAGAAAACTAGCTTTTTATAAGATTACGTACTACTTTGTAAAAATGAAGTCCGAAACTAATAGCTGAATTCGCTAATAAATGAACCAGCTAGTTATTCCATTCTTTCATTACATACCGAGTTATATCTGGAAAACGTCACTGATTGTTAGTTACGAAATGCCCATGTAAAGGAACCGCTTGTGTTAATTATAAGTACCGCATAAATTAATACAACCATACAAACGATATAAACGTTTATTTATAGAATGAACCCAATTTTCACATGGCAGCATCTAAAAATTGTGAAGGGGCACAATAGGTAATTTTTTCTTTAACATTTAACCGATGAGTTACTTTTTTGTGGGGATTCTTTAGGTATTGTCAATAATATCCCAGTTTTTTAATTGTAAACAGTGTGACCTTAACATTGCTTTCTTTAAAGATAAAACGGTTCAACAGTAATGTACCATCCACAAATATTTTGTGAATGGTACATTCCTGTTGAACCGTTTTATTTTTTAGGCATGTGGAATTTGGTAGTCACTACACCAATTATATTGGCCGTACAGTTTTTCAGGGGACTGGTGAGTCAGACACTAATCACACTGTTAAAGGTGGTGTCTCTGACTGGGGCTGTTTCCTAACACGGGTTGTTAGTCCTGGGTCTGCATACTGCTGATGCCAACTGCTAAACATGGTTTTGTTCGGCCAGCAGACAAACCATGCAGCGTTTGGTTTTGTGGTGTGAAGGAAGATTCTGGCTGATACTTTGAAGGTTAAATAAAACAAACTTTCAAGAGGTTACTTGGCTCCAATAAGTGTAGCTACACAATCTCTGTTATGGGCACTTTAAATTACTTTTTTCCTGTATTTTTACACACTGGAAAGGGAGTGTGCTCCAATTACCCTACATGTTATCTGCTGAAGCTATTCCTTACGCCTCAACCCTCCTCAGAAACTTAAGTTTCAAAGCGACTCAGCAGTAGTTTTTTAAATAAACATATGGAAGACTCAGACGTGTGTCAGTAATGCTTCTCTTTTGCGTTTTTCTTTTTCTTTTATATAGCCGAGCATCTCTCTTGCTGCGCGTCCTGGTACCTGATTCTTGTTCCCGCTGGACAAATCTTCTCCGGACTCCCAACTGGAGTACCGCCAGCCTCCGGGTGCAGAAGGTCTATTTAGGGTGGTGGGGGGGGTCAAGGAGGCTGTGCCGTCATGGACGACATCTTCACCCAGTGCCGGGAGGGCAACGCGGTCGCCGTCCGTCTTTGGCTAGACAACACCGAGAACGACCTTAACCAGGGGTGAGTTTGATGCGGGGGGAATCCGTGACGTGGGCCCCCTACCTGGGGAAATGCAAGGGAAACTGACTCCCTGCCACTAGAAGTGGCCCTCTGTTGCTGTGGCGAGGGTGTGTGTGACTGAGACCGTCAGAACGGCAGATACGCGTCGAGCAACTGGACTCTCGCCTCGCCCATGTGTTTTTTGTGTCAGTGTTCTGCTTTACTGACTGAAGCCAGTGCAATCTTGCCACATAGGCGTGGTGCATTGCTGTGGGTGATGGCGTCTGCCAGATGAATAAATATTAACCAATTTCATTGGGCGCACCGTCACAAGCGGTTTAGCTTGCTTCTTACATGTGCAAACTGTTTTTTAACAGTTTAGTGTTCTGTATGGTTAAGATGTTGGTGGATCAGTGTGTTGCTCTGTTGGTCTTGGTGATATATCAAATTTGTTTGTTTTAGCATGATGTGCCAGTTGTCAGTATCAAGGTCGTTATTCTGAGGGACACTACGAAACGAAGGTGTCGCGCACGGTTTGTGTCAAATTAAAAGTGCTGTGAGTCTGTTTTTATTTTTATTAGAGAAAACAAGTAAAAAAGAGATGCATATCGTGAATTGTCCAAATCGTCCAAAATATCGAGATATTGCTTTTAGGCCAAATTGCCAAAACCTTGTGCTCTGGTGGTGAAACCGATACTTCTGTGCGCAATTTGTTCAAGCTAAGCGCTCTTCGCCAAGGCAGTAGGAGCTTTTAGCTCGGAAGCTGTTCACAATAAATTGGTTCCAGGCAGCTGAAGCAGGGGCTGAGAAAGTTCCGGAACGGGCCGGGAAAGTGGCAGGACATTTTTGCTACCCGTTTAGACTTTTTCCAGAATGAGTAAAGTCCTTGCTCTTGAAAAGGGTCAGTTCTGAAACGTGTGGAATGTTCTGTGTTTCTGGTTAGGTTAGTCAAATTTGTCAATGGATGCTTGGTAAAGCCCACAGCCACGCTTTTGGCTCACAACCCTGCCACACTGCGTCGTGGTCCCCGTTTCTGAATCAGTTTTGTCTTTGGGGCACGCGGGTGAAGAGGTGCGTGGACTGTTAGGTTTTATTTAGCAGGGGGCCCGAGAACCACAGCATACGTCAAGGCAGCCTATCGCGTTTTCTAAGAGGATGGTGGCTGGCCTTTTCAAAATCGCACACGCAAGCCTGAAAAAACGTTTGAGTGTTTGGACCCAGATGGCGAGAGCGTCTGGCTGTGTGGGTTGGTGGTCTCTGTGTTTGCTTGACTGAGGGGGGTGTAGTTAATTAGCTGATTGCCTGCCATCCCTCCCTTTGTAATGGCTGGCTTGCCGAAGGCTCTGACGATAACTCAATAGAAGTTATGGGAGAGGTTTTTCTGCCCCACCCCCATGCGTGTGAGAATGTAGGAACAGAGCAGTGGCGGGATTCCGAATGTCCTTACATGGAGGATCCAGCTGGGGTGCTGGGATTGTCAGTGGAGGAGGAGTGTAAGAATGGGGAATTCTGTGTGTGTGTGTGTGTGTGTGTGTGTCGGCCTGTGTGTGTGTGTGTGTGTGTCGGCCTGTGTGTGAGGGTGAGTGTTTCTCTCTGCGTGTCTGCCTGTGTGTGAGAGTGAGTGTGTTTCTCTCTGCGTGTCTGCCTGTGAGTGAGTGTGTTTCTCTCTGCGTGTCTGCCTGTGAGTGAGTGTGTTTCTCTCTGCGTGTCTGCCTGTGTGTGAGGGTGAGTGTGTTTCTCTCTGCGTGTCTGCCTGTGTG
>JAOYSI010003810.1:2734-14838 GCA_025775065.1 Hiodon alosoides
ACAACGCACTGACAACTGCATGTGAACTGACAACGCACTGACAACTGCATGTGAACTGACAACACACTGACAACTGCTTGTGAACTGACAACACACTGACAACATGCTGCACACTGACAACTGCATGTGAACTGACAACACACTGACAACGCACTGACAACTGCATGTGAACTGACAACACACTGACAACGCACTGACAACTGCATGTGAACTGACAACGCCTGGATAACATGCTGCTGGCTGGAAGACACTTGGTTTCCTTTCTGCGTTTTTCTTTCACATTCAACAAGTTAATTCTCTCTACCCGTGTCCAATCAGCACTGTGACTAACGAGATGATGTCGTGCCTAATCCAAATGATTCCCCAGACCATTTAAAAAGATTTAATCAATACCCAAAAGCGATCCCGTTTTTTTTTCCCTAAAACATAATTACATCGTTTCTTTAGATATTCTTTTCCTGGTTCTGAAATAAATAGCGTCTTACATTTCAATAAGACTAATCTGCTAAGCAAGTAAAAGATGTTCTCAAAGAAAAGAATGAATAGCGTTTTTGTCAAAAGTTAAGCATATACTCATAAAATTAAAATAATAATAATTTATATTTATACACACATATGTATATATCTGAACAGATTATTACGGTCATATAATCTATAAATATGAGCAGTGACAGGAATGATCCATCTTAAAAAGAATATGACTGTTCATTGTTCTGTGCGATATGGTTCCTACAGAAACAGAGAATGAACCTCGCAATCTGTATTGCTAACACGGCGACTGAAAACCGTCCCCACACGTGTCCGTCTCGTAGCATTGTTACGGCGCCCTAACCATCACGGTCACGGTCAGTCAAAAGGGGGTGGCCATCTACGGAGCCAGTGGAAGTCTCATAGGAGTTTATCATCTCGCATCTCGCAGGGCGTGAAGTGAAGTCCATACCTGACGTTCCAGGCAGTGGTGAAGTCTGGGTTCAGCAGGAGCAACGTGCAGGTAATATCAACCAGCGCTGGGAGAGAGAGAGAGAGAGAGAGAGAGAGAGAGAGAGAGAAGACGGACCAATGAGATGCCAGGGTATGCAGCAAAAGACCAAGCCCAGGAAGGAGCTTTGCTGGAGGACAGCACTCGCTCACGCAAGCCTACAATATCCTGGCTTCTTTCCAGACACTGCTGTGAATCTCAGCTGAAGAACAGAAGTAGGTGTAACGGGGCCCACACCCATACTACCATTTAACGCCTTGCGTGTACAATTAGTCCAATAGCAACAATTCCGTTTTTTGTTTTATGTCAGAGATAATCCACGAAGAGCCACGTGGTTACAGGAAAATAAACCACGTCACAGCTTTGCGTTTATACAAATTTAATGCACACCCCTGGACCAAGACCGATTACACGACCCATTGTGTAAACTGGATTAAAACCACGGTTCTCTGATCTGCCCTTTAAAAGACAAAAAACCAGCCAAACATTCCCAGACAATTCTTAGTTCAGATTCAACAATAGTATATGATCTTAAAACCATTCAGCGCATATATTCCATATGGAATCCTAAGTGAATAGGAGTTCCACCCAAAATCAAATGTAGCTTCTGCCCAAACATGCCATTCCAAACACACGATCATTACATCGTACTGTCAATCAAGCATACCAGGGTTCCACCATTCACAGTACCAGTACCAATTACTGCACATTTCTGCATTCACACTGGCTGCAGTATCGCTTGTATGGGTCAGTCAGAAGATTATGTCATGGGTATGACAGATGATTCCAACCAGGATACAAAATTCAGATCACAAATAGTGTCCATACTGCCTCATGCCCCATTCACCCCTTCATACAGGGACTCAGGAAGCATAAAGTATACCCTACGGCCTAACACAAGTCAGTCCCCTCGGTCCACTGAGGTTATGAGAAAAGGCATATCAGCATTATCAGTCTCTCCGTAAAAACACTGCAGACGTAGAGAACCACTTACTCAGTCCAAACCAACTCTGGGGGGAAAAAAAAACAACACTATTAATTCCGTCTTGGCTCAGCGGATCCTCACCGCAATGACTTTTTAAAACGCCTACTGTTGAATGTCTTAAGGGAGTACAGGCACTAATGGGCCAGTGCTCCGTCATGCCAGTCAATTATAGAATCTTATAACGGGATGTCATACTGCAACATCTTCAGTAGTTCTCTCATGCACACACAAGGCATCTGTCTCTCTCCCCCCCTCCAATCAAATGCTTCATGCATTGGCACCAGGGTTGGATGGTGTGTTCCATCTCAGCGTGTCGTCCACGCACGGCGTAAAGAAAAACGAGGCTCAGGACGGTCTTACTTACCCTCCCTGTCAAGCCACTGCTTGCGTTGTCGGTACAGGAGAAGCTTGTTATGGACGTACGGCAGCAGAAACTTCACACACCAGCTCTCCACGCCCAGCTTGTTCTCTACCAGGATGATGGGGCTACGGTTGCACCTGGCTTCTGGACACGGTATTAGGCCTATTTCATCACTGCAAAGGCAGCCGTATTAAAACCAACACAGTAAGTAAGTACCGGGCAAGCTCACACAACTACTCCGTAACAATACCAGGCACATTCTGCAGAAACGGCTAGGACTAATCCTTGGCTAAGGCACGTTGAACCAGGACTTTGAGATGAGACGGAGCAACATTATATCTAACACTTGTGGAAATGCATTTAACAACTAAAAAAAAACTTTCTCCACGGTCCATATTGCTTTTAGTATTTCACAAGACTCTCCCTAAGAAGCATACAGCAGTTCTGGTTATGTTAACAGCCCTGGTTAATGTTAAAAGCCCTTCCTTCAGACAGTTCATTCTAACAAATCGCAAAAAAACATCTTATCGTTCTAAGACATACATTTTGTGCGTTTTATGAACGAGCACCCCCCAATCGGTAATGAACCAGGACCATCATCTTACTGACCGATTGACCATGCCTCCCACTATAAAACATTCATCCAAAGTAGTGAGAGATCTGAGGACAAGGGCTTTGAAATGCTAACCAAATTGCTCTTGAATTCACAGAAATATTAAACAGCAACATGCTACACAGTTATATCTGGACTGGTGATGGGTACAATATTGGGCGCACACACTGCAGCTTGTTAGAAATACCAAAATATAATTCAACATTTTTTCACGTGATGAAGACTTACTCATAAAACAGGGGTTTACAACAAAACTACATACAGCAGAGATCCTACTCACACGAAAAACGCTAATAAATACAGTCGTGTAATGTGCAATTAGCGTCAGAAAAGTCTCGATTTGGTTCTAGGCGAAGTCTTCAGTTACTGTTCGGAGAAAGCTACTCTCAACAAATATAGGCTGCGATGACAATTGGTTGAGAGGCACATATAAAACGTTAAACGACATAAATCGTGTTTAAACCGGTTTCTTATTACGTTACTTAAAAATACGTTGTTAAATTAGGTATAACACGGAATCGCCGCAATACTCTTGAGCAGAGTGGTAAACAAAATAAGATTCTTGGCAACTGGCATATTCCAGATCACCGAAGACTACGACACTAGTACAATTCCACATGAAATAACGGACGCAGGCAAGCGATATATTAAAGTTGGCAGTTAAACCTTTAACTAAAGGATACCATTTACTTCCGAAAAAGCTCCATCCCAACAGGAATATATACACAATTAACTTTGGAGTACTTAAGTGGCAACGCCAAAACCAGCTAGCCATATATAACTTGTTTGTTAAAACTCCAATTTATAAGTGGTTGGAGACCGAAATGCTTTAAAACACACAGAGTATAGGCAATGGTTTTGGATGTCACACTTGAACGGACATTTGCTCAATCGTTAGCTATTTGGCTAGCATGCTGAATATTAAAAAAAAAAAAAAAAAAAAACTTTGGAAATTTACTGTACCTATCGACTTCTTACGTCAAGACAGACATGCAGTTAAGTCAGCCAGCTACTCCCTTGTTACTAAAGAGTTGTTGAACTTTCCATAAGTTTCCATACATTTGAAACCTGAGCATCATAACAGTGCCGTTTTCTAACAGCAAGCTAGCTTAGATTCCGATATGGACGTAGCTAGCTACTTCTGGCTATATAACCACCAACATATATTTATTGAAAAATGCCTGCAAGAAAGGAAAAACGTTCCTTACGAGGACACACAACTCACATGTTGGGATTCTTCTTAAACGCGTTGTTGATATCTTTGACAACTCTCTGAACCAAAACGTCCAGCTCTTCCTCCGACTGTGCCATTTTTCATGCGGCGTAAAGTGAGCGAGAATAAGGATTAGATTGAAAGTTCTACTTCCTGGGGCCACGAGCGGCGCACTTTTAAAAATAAAAGCACAGCAATGATTTTTACTAATTCTAATTAACAGCGCCTACAACACAAATTTACTTTCCACGGTGACCATTAATAGATTAAAAGATACCAAATATCTGTTTTTAAAATATATTTCTGTGAACATCGTATTTGAAATACGTATTGCTAAGCCACGTATTAAAAATTAAAAACATAAACTGAACTATTGAGATTAAAACTGGGGATGTTCCTGTTGGCGATACATTATAATGAGCTTCATCATTATCTTAAAATTATAATAGGATATAATGTTCCATTTCTCTGTAATTGTCACCTGACACAATTTATTAAATTATCTTATAGATACTTAAACTGTAAAAATAATAACAGTTTCGACTACATTTCACTTCATTTTCATTTTTGACGGACGTTGCTTTCGACTGCAATAGAAATGCAGAAAGTTGTTTGTTTACATGTATTAATTACTGCTGAGTAATTGAGGACTTTTAATTTAAATAATTCTACAGGTTTTTGACAGGAAGTGAAATATTCCTGCCTACTACTGTCACAGCAATATAGGGACCGCTTTACTCTTTCTTTTCAAAACACCTCTGACAACACAACTACATTGACTTCACGGTGGTCACGACAAAGAAACGTAGCTATGTCAACATACAAGCAAACCCAGTTTTTTGGACTTGTATTAAAAGATTTTAGCGTGACATTTCATCAGAGGTCGTTCTATTTCATATTCATATTCATATATATTGTATACATGTATATACAACTGTCCTGGTGTTGTTGCTCAAATGGCATTAAATCGCATGGTGTGAAGTCAAGAGAATATACCTTGCAAGAAAGGAAACTCTAGAAAGGGTTGCCTACGCTACTGCCGCCCTGGCAACTGCCTAGCGTCACGTACTTCGTGTATTTTATAATGTTGACTGCAATAGGAATCCTTAAAAAATAAATAGCGTCCTTAAATCAAGCAAAACTATTCGTAAAACAAAAAAAAAAAAAAACATTTCGATGCGATTACGCTAACCATTGTGCATTCCGAAGTTAGTCTTTTTTATTATAGTTTTTTATACATCAAAATAACATTTGGAAGTTCGTTGGGGTCAACAATACGGGACTACTACACGAATATTAGAGAGTTAATATTCTTTTGAAAATATTTTGTTAAATTGCGGATCACTGTTTCTTTTCACGAACATGCATTACAGCCGACCGACGCTTATTTCAAACTGGTATGTATTGCTTTTGCGTGTGCGTAACAAGAATAGTGTCTATACACCCTCCTCGTGTCTCACCTTTGCGATCTATAATCTCTCTTAAAGGCATAAAAACCGAGAAGCTGAGCCCAAAGACTATGACTTAAACACCTGCCACGGTGGGAAAAAATGCCTAAGGAAGTCAACTTACAGACATTTTGGGACCTGTAACAATAGTGTGAGCTCTGGCCGTATTCATCACAGTACTCGTACTTTGAGAAACATGAAATTAATTCAAGTGCTTCTAAAGTTATCAAATTAAATGATTGACACTTTTATACTTGATGGTGGACTGGGTCAAATCAGACAGCTTTTTTCCATTGCTAAATGCATAAAAACACACGTACACGCCGACCGCTACCAGTGTGGAGCCGTTCAGGGGAGAGGAACACAGAGTTATTGTCGTTAGCTTGTGCGCTGGGGGATCCAAATTCCTCAGCCCTTAAATAAAAAGTGCGTATAACACGGACTCTTACTCTCTTCAGGACTGGAGCACCACAACGGAAGCCCAACTGTCACAATGTCACTTAAAGAATGAGTACGGGATCAGAAATATGAGTAAATCTGTACTACAGGCTGATAATTTCCAATTGATGGTTTTGGGCAGGTAGGGGTATGACTTATTTATATTGATATAATATTTATGAGATGCGTAACTATGTTTTGCAATTGCTTTAAATATCGTTGTATTCATAACCTGCAGCAGTCTATCGTGTTCTGGCGAATTATGCAGATTTGACAGCTTATGCTTTTAGATTCATCTGAAAATTAAGAGAGGGACAGAGGATTTGTTACATGAAGGCAGTCATTGTTCTGCGTGTACACGGTTTCTGCAAATTGGAGCAATCACGAGAAAGATCTCGATTAGGAACAATGTAGTTCTTTCATGCTAAGATTGTTGCCTGATTACGTCCATAGAGACACCAGAGAACCAAAAAACAGCTACGACGCCGTCCTGCCACGACACGGTCCAGGACACAACCAGATGTGAGGCCTGCCTTATTTTTATTTCTTTATGTGTGTCAGAGCTTTTGTTCTATTTTATTACCACATCACATCCGCTAGACAGCTTGTAGCTCCATAATGGTGTCTTAATATAAAAGCTTGTAAGATCCTTTATTTAAAAACAATAATTCAAGCTCAATAACTAAAAAAGTTTTTTATTAAAAAAAAAAAATATATATATATATATATATCAGGGATAGATCATTTTGCAGTTAGGACATCGAGTGTTGAGCCTATTGAGGAGCCAAACTACGTTCCCGCCTGTCACCGAGTAGGGGCGCTCTGTAGTAATTGACGGCTGTGAACGTTTCTCATTAAGAAATAACTTGGAGAAGCTGTTAGTGCCGGTATATTCTGTTTCTCTTGTAATTTCAATAACCCAGTATATATATATATACACACACACACACAAATAGTAAAAAATAAAAGTATGATCTTTAATGATTTTTATTTTTAATGAGTTTCTGAATTAGAAAACATATGGCTTTCCTAACGCGTGATAAATAAATTTATAAAGTAAATATCTGTCTGCATGAATGTATTCCCCAGAGCAAACAACGACAGTTCGCCATCATGAAAGTATGTACATTTACGAGTGAATTCATTATTCGAGTGAATGAGTGAATACATTTCTTTTTAGTGATTTTAACTCTACATATCGACTGGATTACCTCCCCCCATGTGACTACAAAGAGGCTGTACGTGAGACATTGATTTTATATTCAAAATCTATATCAATATCTACTTTCCTTCTACATTAAATACAAGTATTTAACATTAAGTATAAAAATTTTAATAACACTCAAAATTATTTATAATCCCCACAAGTTCTTCTTTTAGAGAAGTGTTGTTATTGTTTATTGTACGTTTTATATTTTATATTTTGTTTAATTAAGACTTTGTTTTGTAACATTATCATTTAAATATTCAGACTGTGTGAGGACTTTACAAAAAGTGGAAAAAAACAGTGGAAAAAAATAAGAAAAAGTTGTGGCAGTTTTTATATTGTTATAAATCTAATGGATTGTCTTGGTTTTATTCCTTCAAACTGCTTCCAGATGTAGAATATGGTCTTTAACTTCCTTCATTGGGTTGCTCAGAGTATCACTCTGGGAGCCTACCTCAAAGCTTGAAGGATAACATGCGTTTCATTTTAAACTTGCTTTAAGGAAAGCTTATTTCTCATTTTGAACAGGAAATCAAAATACGTGTCATATTGTGGTGGTTTCACTATGCTTAATGGGAGATCTGTTCTCTATCCTTTTAGAATATCTACTTCTTGAAGACCTATGAAGATGTAGGGTTGAAATTCAGATTTTCTGGGTTTACTTCTGTGTGCACTCCTGTGCACTCATTTGAAGAGGGCATTGGCTAAAACAAATGAATTGTTCAGTCTGAAACATAACTAGGAGTAGTTAGTGTCAGAGGATTCAGACTTCAGATACATTCTACTCAGTTGTTTTTCTTTGTATGCCATGAATTAGTTTTTTTTAATTAATTTGACTGCTCTTCCTCGTATTTTCAGCCAAAGCACGCGAGGGACCAATCAAATGACTTCTCCAATTTCAAGAAGTCTCAGTCCCAGTTCACCGACACAGCAGATTACAGGCGGCGGGGCCGAAACACATGGCAGGACGATCGTGGGTGGAGGGGGGGCGGGCGGCCAGAAGCAGGGACTCCAAGCCTCCCAGACCTGACTAACATCTCAGTGACTTATCCTCCCAAGACTTTCCTCCGCAGCTAACTGAGCCTGTTTCATGCAACGCTCTGGGGCACCCTTTCCTTCTTTTAAGTCGGCCGTTTTAATATCCCCAATTAATTAAGGCATGCATGCAAATGAGCCCTCGTTTTACTGATTGTTCCATATGAGGAGATCTGGATGACGTCTTTGCTTTCATGGATATGTCCATGTTGAACCAATGTTTCCCAAACTTTAGCGTTATTATGAGGTACTTTGAGGTACAAACGGTTTGATTATTTTGCTTTTATCTGTCTATTGTTGAAAACTAAACAAGAGTGATTTGATAAGGGCTGTTGACCAGTCTAGTAAATGGACTCTATGGACCTCTTTGTACACCGGGGTGATGATAGCTTTCTTCTGCAGTGTTTCCCCGTCTTTTAAAAATTTCTTGTAGCTTTTGTTTATTTCACTGTATAAAAAATGCATATCTTTAACATTGTGGTCTTTGCCAAGTGTGTTCTTTGTTTATTTTTGTGAGGGGGAGGTAAAAGAACTCCACATTTAAAGTAGAAAGAAGATGTCCAGGTGCAATGTGTCCGAGTGCTTCATGGTCAGGAAGCAGAGATGAGTTGTTTAAAAGTACATTTCCCCAAGAAAATCTGGCCTTCAGTTGATACAGATTCCCCTCCAGTGTTCAACCTTGGCCTAGCATGTGCAGCAATTTAAATCAATCAATTATGCGTCAATTTTCTCTCCAATTTGGAATCACCAGTTGTGTTAAGGCGTTACAAATCCTGCCACCACACAGCGTTCAAGGTACCTGCCATTGAGAAAAGCCACAGTTGTGTCTGCAGAAGTGATGCACAGATAGTCTGTACTCAGTGTGGCCTGGGCCCTGCCTGGGAGGCTGAAACAGCAGAGCTGTTTGCGGCCTTGGCAACTCAGCCATGTGGGGAAGGAATTTGTCTGCGTATGGAACTGCCTGGGAATTCAATAAGCATGCCCCTTAACACTGGAGCTTCTGTGTCACTGATCCCAGGGAAGAACCAGTGTTCGGAGGCGTCCTCCGAGCACACAGCTGTTCCAATCGGCTTTTCAGGTGATTTAAATACACCACACATTGTATTAGAGCTGTTCATTGGATCCGCCCACATTTCTGAGTGTGAAGATGCATTCAGACGCTGGTCTCTCAAGCACCACAATTAATTCATTCATTCATTTTTTTTTTGCATATTGTGTTCAGAGAGGTGGAGTGCGGGCAGGGTGTCCCGAGGACGGGGCGCTAGTTCCCCAAAGACCAGGAGGAACAGAGAACAGAGAAACACAAACAGGCACATACACACATTTACACACATGTAGGCCAATTCACCTAAAAGGCAAGCCTTCCAACACTGGGGAGAAACCCAGAGGAAACCAATGCAAACGTTCATGTAAGTATTGAAAAGAAGTGGAATTGGGAGTGCGGTGGTAGTGTGTTTTACGCTGCCCCTGTGATGGGTGTCTTTACAGCTGTGTTGTGTGGCTTTCGGGATGACATCATCGGGCGATTCGGGCTATTTCTAGAATAATTAAATGCACTGAAGAAAACTACTACGTACAAAAATAGATTGTGGATCTCAGCTAGTCAATCTGGAGCAGTAAAATGAGACCATGACACATGTCTTACCAAGAATATGCTCAGATTTGGAATTCCAGAGCGCAATTGTACTGAGTGCAAAAACAGCTGCACCAGTCTTGCCTCCAACTGAGTATAGCTCTGGAATGGGGGTCAGAGAAAATTAAGTCTAAAAAGGGATGAGAGAGACGGTATATATTTCCCATCTACAAAATGATCACCATACCCGTACTTCATAATTAACCCCTTCTCCCTCTTCTCGTTCATCTTCTTCACATCCTGTTTGGGGGATCTAGGATTGTTCTCTGAAGTATGACTGCCCTGAAATAACTTTTTTTTTTTCCACCAGCCTTTCAAGGATAAACTAATAAATACTTTTAAATGACGTATTCCAAAACTGGTTGTTGATTTTTTTAACGACCCAATTTGCTTTTGAAATTCAGACCTTGACGCAAAATAAAAATAATGGAAAATTCACATACTCACACACATAAATAATAGCTTGGGTCTGTGGTCAGGTGTCCCTTCCGGTCATCATATTTCTCTATGTGGTTTTGATCCATGGCAGGGAAAAATGGATTGATGCGATGAACATTTATGAAAAGCATGAACAACCAAAAGAATAACAACGACCTACAAGACGTCTCACGCAAGTCCAAATCACCTTTTTCAGGAGAAAACACACCTTTTACTTCATACGTTCACAAGGAAGAACTTCTCTCTTAGTAATCATGGAAACGTTTTAACGCACAGGTCAGTTGTGGGCCTAAAATCCAGAATTGGGCTGATCTATGTACATGAACACGTAAGTACAGCTCCCTAAACAAGCAGTAATGGACATTTTCTTCTTTCTCTAAATGCAAATAACTGTTCATCGAAACATTTTTCCCTTAGACAGACATGCTAGATGGCTGTATTGGAAGATTGTTTTACATCTTTCACTAAGATTAATTTTTTTCTTTCAACCAATTGAAAGTGAGAAAAAACATCTCCGTCCCAAGATCTCCAATCCTGTCAGATGCAGATATCTTTAAATTAAAAATCAATTATAACCCATTGAAAATCACCAGTGAACCGAAACTGCAGTGGTTTCCACACAGGTTCCTTAGCTCTCTTTCAACACCTGGACTACACCCGAGAATACATTTAAAATCCACAGCACCAAAACGCTCCCTCACCAATTTTAGTGTGGTACAGCCTCCAGGCCTCTGCTGGCATGGCTGATCAGCTGCTCTGAAGTCCTGCCAGCAGGGATATAAACTGATATAAACTAAACATAAACTGAGCTTACAGACATCTGCAAGGGATTTGGCATTTAATAGGAACTGGTGCTATAATAACCTTATCCTGAATGCATCCCGTGTAGTCACTATCATCCCAAAAGCAGTTCTTTTCTCATCCTCCCCTTTTTCCCCACCTTGCTACTTTTTTCAGGGGACTCCCCTTTCTCAACAGACACCCTCCCCCTCCCCCCCATCTCCGTGTCCTCAATTAGAGGACAAATGTGGCGCCCAAGCTAAACATGTGGTTACGTAAGGCCCAGGCACAGTCTGCTTTGCTTCCTGAGGGACAGGAAATTGAGAGAACGGTGTCCAAAGCTGTGCTCTTAGAGACAGAGAGCTCTTGCTGGCTGGCTGACGGAATGACTTGAGGACGGGGCCTTGTTCTTGTTACCCTCGCTGTCGTCTCCACTGCCTTACAGGAAGTTGGGAGTGGGAAGAGATGTGTCAAGCCCTTTTGCTGCGAAAGCATAGTGCTCATCAGGAATATAAAAGAATAAATAAAGTTGTAAAACAAAGCCAAATATCGTTGTCTCTGCAGCGTTCTTCAAATGCTGAATTGCTTTGTAAAAACATTTGGCTCCTTTCTTGGAACGTTCTACATCAGTGCAACTTGTTGTCTTTTTTGTGCATGCATGACTGTTCCATCAGGAAATATTTCCAAACAAGAGCGTTACGGAGTATACACACATGCAAGTGACACACTGTTACACAAAGACACACATTCACACACACACTGCCACACAAACATTCACACACACACACACACACACACTGTCACACAAACATTCACACACACACACACACTGCCACACAAACAGTCACACACACACACACTGCCACACAAACAGTCACACACACACACACACACACACTGTCACACAAACAGACACACACACACACACACACACTGACACACAAAGACACACACACACACACACACCCACACAA
>JAOYSI010003811.1:0-14837 GCA_025775065.1 Hiodon alosoides
TGGGGGGGGGCAGGGGGGGTGCTGTGTTGAGGGCGTCTCTTCCTGGAACATTGCGATATTGCCGTGGCGTTGATGGACGTCTCCAGGGCTGCGTTGTCCCTTAAGGCCAAAGGCCCCATTCAGCAGTCACACTTCGAGAAGGAAGCTGAGCTGAGGCCCTAACCTCGGTCAGTTCAGCTAAGCCCAAAATATAGCCTTGTGTCTGCCTCTCCATCAACCTCCTCTGTTTCTTTATCTCCCTCCCTTTCTGTGTGTGAGATATATATACATATCACTCCACTTACGTTATTAGCCATATATTTTGTGCTATTGCCAGCAGAATAGTTTTGCCAGCCCAGATCATGTTTAGCTGTGACTTTGCAGTATCAGACTCGCACGTGTTCTACCGGGACATCAGCCTACTGCTGGTCTGCAAGTTTGCCCGAGAACAGTGACCATTAAAGCAGATGTCTGAGGTTCTACCGACTGCGCAAATGTCCATCATGCTTGGATACGGTTTTCATTCCCTCAAACGTTTTTCTCACGAATGTGCCTCTGCTTTCTTCTGAGGTCGTTCTGATTTATAAACCTGCAAACACTCCAAAAAATGGCACAATGGAGTTGCCCCAGGCAGCCGTCAGCTTGGATGTGAAGGAGCTGTCGGGGTCAGATGTGAACTGCCTTTGCCAAGTGCCGGGCTCTCCAGGGCTCTGGCTCTCCTGATGATAAGGAGCCAACAACTAACTACCACATGCTTAATAAACAACTAACTACCACATGCTTAATACACAACTAACTACCACATGCTTAATAAACAACTAACTACCACATGCTTAATACACAACTAACTACCACATGCTTAATAAACAACTAACTACCACATGCTTAATAAACAACTAACTACCACATGCTTAATAAACAACTAGCTAAACTAAAGCTATAGTCGTTACATTGTTGCAATCAGCATTTCACGGCTGCACATTAATTATGAATGATGACCTTCTTTTTCACATTTAAAATGTTCTTTCTCCTCCATTGCAACCTGACTCAACATCATTTGATGACTGGGGCAGTTTTTTTTTTTTTTTTGGTCGTTATTTTACGATGAAGCAATAATGTGTCCATGTGACGGTATTCAGAAGTATTTAAAGGTTTGCAAAGCCTGTCAAGGGTTAATGGAAGAGTCGTTCCTGGGTAGTCTGGGCCTGGACAGGAGAGCCTTCAGGGGAGAAGGGGCGCAGGACTAAAACTGTTAGCGTTCTTTGTAAAGGGGATAAGTGTGTCAGGTTTAGTCCAGTGGCTTTCGCAATCCTAACCTGACATTTTTAAAATTAATTTCAGCTTAAGCCTTTGCATGTTTTTAAAATGTATTTTCTCCTTTATCAGCATTTTCGCTAACATTCCCCGGCGCAGGTCTGAGTTCTTGGTTTAGTCGCTAGTCTGGCATCGTGGCTGTTGGCCGCTGCAAAGGGGGATTGTGTCGTTAAACAAGAGCATTGAAGGACAACATGTTTGGCGCTAAACGGGATCTTCTTTGAGTTTTTAGTCTGAATGAGGTCTCAGTCCCGGTCCTCTGATCCCCAAGCTCTTCATAGCCTCCCTGTCTATGTCTCTGCAGATGACCCAGAGTCAGATCTGAAGAGGAAGTCTCCTGACACCGCCAGCGACCTCTACACCTCGCTCCTCTCCAACTACAACACCTCCTACTTCTCTGGACAGCCGGATCACACCGTCAACCTGTCCCAGGATCATAGCTCGCATGGGACACTCGGCTCTGACTCGGGCATTGAGATGACCCCCGGCGATCCGGTTGACGTGGCCAAGACCCTTTTTGAGTCTGAGAATGTGGAGGCCTACGACTACATGGACATCAGTCGTGGGAAGGACCCCCTGAAGGGCTGGGGGGAGACAGACGCAGCCGGCCTGGGGTCCCTCGTGGACTTTGGGCCATACCTAGAGAAGAGTCCACCATCAGGGGTGGGGCCTCTTGGCTCAGGCCTGGACCTGCACTCCTTCTCCAACGTGGAGAACCAATCAGATAAAGACCAGCAGGTTCCGGGTCCCCCAGGGACCGCCGGCCCAGTGAAGATCACCCTGACAGAGACCCCTGCCACCCCGGCTCCCTGGTGCCCTCCGCAGGCTGCTGTGTCCGAGCGGGCCAGCATCCTGAGCCTGGGCCTGGAGGGCGTCCCCACTGTCACCCTGTCGGAGCCTGAGGAAGACACCCCTGTCGCCTGCACACCGCCCCTCACCGGTAAAGCCCTGTGCAAACCTCGTTAAGTTGCAGCACAGCCAGAAAATGAATAATACAGAGTAAGAAAGAGGCCATGAATGTGTTTGCGTTTGCGTTTGCGTTTGCGTTTGCGTTTGCGTTTGCGTTTGCGTGAGAGAGCGATGATACTGAAGCGTTTGATGGGGTCTGATCTTAATGCCAGAGACAGGCGTGGCTGAGGGCTCTGAATGCGGGGACGTGTGCCTACACAGCTGGCTGCTGTGGCCCTGCGGATTCACAGGGAGGTCTGTGGAGGAACCTGATGGTCTCACCTCCCCATGTCCCCTCCACCTCCACGTTCTTCTCCTCTCCTCATCAATTCTTCTCTGCCACTCCTGCTCTCTCCTTGTCCCTTCTCTCTGTATCCTACTTTCTCTCTCTCTCTCTCTCTCCGACTATCTCCCTCTCGCTCCCTCTCTCGTCCCTCCCCCTCTCTTTGTAGAGGAAGTAGACTCTCCACTGTTCCAGCCCGGTGAAGTGAAGCCTGTGTGCTCAGCCCAGGATCAGAGCTCCGCCACGGCCTCAGCCCCTAGCAGTGCCCCCTCACATTCTGGGATGCACTCCGAGAGACCGGGAAAAGCGGGATCCCCACTCCCTCCTGCCCTGGACCAGGAGGGCACCAGCACCAGATCGTGCCACGCTGAGATGGAGCCGCCGGCTTCTCCCCAGGCTCCCCCCAGCGCCGGTTACACGGGGACCGCCCCTGCCCCGTCCCCTCCTTGCATCCAGTACAGCATCCTGCGTGAGGAGAGAGAAGCAGAACTGGACAGGGAGCTGATCATCGAGTCCTGCGATGCCTCCTTCGAGGAGAGCCCCAAACGGGAGCAGGATGCCCCTTCCGCGAAGGGCCGGAGGGCGGACCCCGAGCCGGCCACCGCCTCCTCCTGCGCGACCCCTTGCGTCGCTCCGCCCCCAGCTGCCGTCCCGAAAGATGAGACTGAGGGTGACTTCAGCCGCAGCGACAGGAGCGCAGAGGACGGTCTGGCAGCCCGGCCCCGGCCCCTAGCGGTCCCGGTGGCCCCTGACGTGCGGGTGGAGCAGCCCCTGTCAGAAGAGAAGTTGGGGAAGCAGAGGAGAGCCAGTGAAAGCAGGAGGAACTCGGAAAGACAGACCGCTTCTCCAGCCCTCCTGCGTGGTCTTGACAGACAGAAAGGTGGGCCTCCTGAAATGTGTTGAATTTCTAAAGGCCGTTAATGTAGATGGGTTGTGTGGCTCTCTCCGTGGGGTGGTGCTTGGGGGGGACAGGGTGTGGAGGATGGGGTTTCAGGAATTTTCCAGAAGGTAGAGTAGGGCCTGGAGGTGTGGTTCAGGAGCCTGGTCAACAAGATAGAATAGGGTCGGTTGTCTTTGTAGTGATTAAATAATTCACAACCGTTTTCTTGTTTACAATAGCCTCACCTATTTTCATTTCAGCTCAATTCTAGCCGGTGTGAATAGCACGCTTCGCGGCTATCGTTCCGCTGCACATTTGGAATGACCACTCTGACTGTTAAACCAGTGTGACTAGTCTCCGGATCCTTCATCCCATCACGCCTCACCAATCCTGAGGCATCACTCAGCATACGCCCCTCCCCTTCAGGCTGGTAGGGGCCGTGAGAACGGACCGGGCCGCCTGGCACTGGCTGCTCCGTTTCGCCGTGCCCACAATGGGTGCCCCCGGGTAGGAGGTCATTATTCAGCCCGGGACATTCAGCTCCTGACTTCACCTAATAAAGGTGTTGACTCAAAGTGGGCAGTGAGGTCACTAGAACTGGCGATAAGTGGGGTTGCACAGTAATACAGTAAATGTATAGCGAAGAAAAGTTAACAACAGTAATCAGAGTGAAAGCTTATATTAAAACAGGCCATAGAAAAAGAGTGGAAGGCGCTTTTGTTTTAGCTGTGATTTATCTTTCATAAATGATTTGCTTGGCAGAAGTCCTTATCCAGGGTGACTCACTCAGCTTAGCGTTTATGATTTCATGCGTTTGTTTATATTTAGACTTAGCAGTTAGCTTAGATTTAAAACAGTCGTTCTCAACACGCCACCTGTGCAGGATATTTCCTGCTCAGGTGTGTGCCTGTAAAACTCCAGCATTAAAGCTTGTGATATTTATGCCTATTGAATTTAAATTGAAACTGTTCATTCCTGGAGCGTTTGCACGTTTATAAATAGGTGGATACTGTTTATCACATAACACATGGACTGGGCTCATTTATATATGATATTTTGAAGTTAATCTCGCAGATTAAATTGGGATTTGTTTTGAGTGATGGGCTGCAAGAGTTTTGGGATTGAATTCGACCGGGAAAAAATGAACAGCAGAAGGGCATAACAACGTTATTTCAGAACAATAACAATACTGAATGGTTTACACAGAAAGGATATCTTAGTTAATATTGCTTGGGCTAAAACAAGAATGAGCTTTAACCTAAATGACCAACCCATGCATTTTCTGTGGTAGCCTTGACCGCCACAGATCGTCAAGGTCCTACAGGACCTGGAGTGCATCTCCTGTGCACCAGTGAGCTTCGCTCTGAGGCACTCAGCCTGGATATCTGGGATGTTCTCCACAGGCAGGGGAGGGGTTGTCAGGGGGATAGGACACGGTTAAACGCCCATCATTTAAATGAGCTTCCAATTCAGTTTATGTCTTCATTAATTGAATTCCATCAATCCATGTGCTGATATGATGATCAGATTGAATTTTCTTTTTGTTTTGCAATCTCAGAACACCGCATTAGCATTATAGGATGAACTTTGAAAGCGGAGAGAAAAAAGAGATCAGTTAAACTGTCTTCAGATACAACCATTATTTTATACACTCAGGAGTGGGGAGTTGATTCCAATAGATAGAACAAGGGACCAGAGACATTAACTTCAGACCAGAGACATTATATTTCTCACTGAGATCTGCACACACAGACAGGACACAGCATTCAATAGTTCCCCAAGGTTGGGTTGGCGTGGTTTTTAAACAGTACCAGTGTTGAAATGAACTGTACTTAATCAAAAAAGACCTGAGAACCGGATTCCTAACAGTGGATAGGAAATGGTAGAATTAAAGTCAGATTCAGGGTGAGGATGAATGAAAATGAGACATTGAAAATATTATACATTAAATAATATCAGTTATATCAGTATCAGTTATATCAGTATTTAAATATCAGTTACCGAGGACTAGATTAGGAATTCAAAAAGGAATAACTCTCCTGCTGTTAATACTGAGATAATAATGAGAGTATCCCATATTGTGTTACGCTCTCGCTGTATATTGTGTACGCTGTTCAGAGCCATTTATTGTTGACATCTGCTGCCCCCTAGTGGTTATATATAAATCCGTATATGTAAAAGTGTATAAAAAATATAAAAGCTCTTGACAGTTAATGCTAGGAATGTGGAGCAGAAACGATCTAACTGCAAAAATTAGTTGTCAGAAGCTATATCGCATTGAAACAAAATTTAATCTGTCATCGATATTGCTATATATAGTGGCATTTAAAACCACATCAAGTAAGTGCCGGATTACTGTGTTCCTGGGTGTTTAGGGTGGCCGCAGCTACCGCCGTTTCTAATGTTACGAGCTTTTAAATGCGTCTGCTGGGATTTGCGAAAAGCTACGTAGGAAGCAGACGCACATTTCCCCATTGCTGATGTGAAAGTGTAGCGTTTCCACTGATCCAAGTGCATGCTTTGGTAAAACAGATCCCCTTGGAACTATGAAATAGATGTTAAATTAAAACTGCCAGAGCGTTATCGGAAACTTAAGGTCATTTTTACCACGGCGACGGCACTGTAGCAACAGCTGAGAGTAGTCATTTGACTACATTTATTGAGTGGTTTTATTTGGCGGAGTTGGAAGCATTTCTATGGCATGCTGTGTCAGACCCCCTCCCCCCATGTCGCATGGCATTAGAAGTGCACTGTCATCCTTGGTTGAGAGAGAAAGTCGATGTTTAGTGAGTGCACCGCCCAGGCAGAAGCAGTATAATGGAATCACATGATCTACAAAAATCCACGGGTCAAACAGGGCCTGTGGACCAAAGTAAAGCGATTGGGAGGTGAGTACGGTCAGTGTAGGATGTAGTCCTCTGGTCTGGAGCCAGTGTGATGAGGCAGCACTAAAAAGGGCAATATGCAGATTCTTACTTATGGGTCGGGCTGAACCAAGTCTAGCACAGGGCCCCCCAAGTCTAGCGCAGGGCATACGGCACCCACCAATCAGCAGGGCATACAGCACCCACCAATCAGCAGGGCATACAGCACCCACCAATCAGCAGGGCATACGGCACCCACCAGTCAGCAGGGCATACGGCACCCACCAATCAGCAGGGCATACGGCACCCACCATTCAGCAGGGCATACGGCACCCACCAATCAGCAGAGCATACAGCACCCGCCAATCAGCAGGGCATACGGCGAAGGTCCATTTCGTTTACCCACTCCAGAAAAGGGGGACAAGTCTCCAGGGATAAGGTGTTGTTTCAGAGGTTTCGTCCTGCTCAGCACCCCTGCGTGGGCGCGTCTTGGTCGAGGCGCTGAACTGATCCGGCAGGAGATCTGGTGCTCGCCTCCTCTGTTTCCATGGCGACGGCGAGCAGGCCTGTGGCCTATTTTATTTGTGTTGCCGTGGGAAACCTCTCGAGGGGGGCCGCGGGAGCCGAGAGGACGAAGGTAGCTCCATCTCTGTGACGGACAGGGATAAGGAACGTGAAACAAAACTGGAAACCACTCAGGAATCCGAGGGATGGAGGAGGGCCAAATAGAACATTCAAACCTTGGTCCCAGTGTAACAGGCTAATGGGGCAGGTCGAGGCCATTTTATAGACAATGTGTGTTAGTGAGCTGACACACACAGGAGCGAACGTGGTGTGACATGGGCCTGACTTAGTCCTGCATTCGCGGGCCAATCAGCAGCGATCTGACTGAAACGCCCTGGATGTTTGCACGTCTGGGGCTTTGCGGCCGTCTGAATCAGGCTGGGAGACTCCCAGCTCCTTGTCTCCATCCTGCTCTGTGAGCATCACTCATCTGGACGGGGTTGTTAGAATGTGTGTAGACACAGGCGCACATTGTTGCCTGGTTGCCAGGAGACGCTCGGTTTAAAGGCCCTCTCTAAAGGGCTAGACTTAATTAGCCTGCCACAGCCTTAGGCATAAAATCACCCTCCAGTGTTTATTTGTTCCCAAACGTTCCTGTATACATACAAATTAAATGCTCAAATCCAGTCTTTATCGTTATATTTTTCCCTTTCCTATTTTCGAATGTAGCAATATCTAAATAAATGTTTGAATTACCCTTCATGTTAATGGAAACATACATATTTCCAAACGAATGTGAGTAAACTGAACGGATTGTTCTTGAGCACGTTGCCAAGGATACGGAACTGACTGCAGACCGAAGAATGAGCCCTAACACACTGTGCGTCAGGCGGTGCGTTGAGGGGTGTTCATTTCACTCCTGACAGCAATTAAGCCTATAGATCGGTCAGGACCAATCCGTTTCCAGGCAACAGGGTAGTGATTGTTTGAGAGCTGGTCCGTAAGCATTTCTTCACAGTGTGATTGTTGGATATTTATGACAGAGGTAGGAAAAGCTTTATGGTGGTCAGTAGTGTCAAGCCTACCTGTAACAATTTCACTTTGACCAGATTTGTTCACTCCGTTGTTCTCTGTCATTCTGTTTGGTTCATTCTGGAATTCTGGAGTGTTTTTAGGGCGAGTGTAAACATTTTCAGTAACGCTGTTGTCAAAACGCAGGTTTCATTGCCCTGTAGCGTTCAAAGAGCCCTGTGCAATATCAGATGATAAACCTCCCCGATGTGCTTTTAAGTATTACTGCACAATCAGTTGCTTCTAAACATCCCCAATCAATACAACCAGAGCTTATTTTTCTTTAGTACACCAGGGGACCAATTTAAAACAGCAACCCCAGTTAAAAACGTTCTCATCGAGCCCTCTGAATGCTTTTTAATCAAACTTCTGATCACTGAAGTGATGGGCGCCTTGACAGAGCCGATTAGTGTGTATGGGGTTTCTCCAGGGGCTCCTCACTGGGACACCAGGGCTGTGGGCGTGGGACCGAAAGGCATCCAGAACGGCCTCCTCCATCATGAAGCGCGGGTTCCAGTGGGTTCAGGGGTTCCGGGTTCCAGGGGATCTCCGCGTCTTGTTCCCTTCCAGTGGGTTCAGGGGTTCCGGGTTCCAGGGGATCTCCTCGTCTTGTTCCCTTCCAGTGGGTTCAGGGGTTCCAGGTTCCAGGAGATCTCCGCGTCCTGTTCCCTTCCAGTGGGTTCAGGGGTTCCGGGTTCCAGGGGATCTCCTCGTCTTGTTCCCTTCCAGTGGGTTCAGGGGTTCCGGGTTCCAGGGGATCTCCGCGTCCTGTTCCCTTCCAGTGGGTTCAGGGGTTCATTGGGTCTTGTTGCAACACTCTATGGTTTAACGGATCTGCTTGTATTTTCCTGTTAGTTTCCATGAACAGTGGGTGCTTCATATGCACGGAAAAGACTGTGAACTGTCTTTAACCAGAGTCTTCTCCTCCCCTGGTCTCATTGACCATTGATAGCTATCCAAGATGTCTCTTTTTGAAAATGCAATATTCATGTTTAAATACCTTGAAATCCCTTTTGATGAGGTTTTAAAAATAAAGCTGATCTATGGAAAAGTGTTGAATCAGTCCCCCTCCCGAAATAATCGTTTCCTGTTCCCTCTTTCTGCTGACAATGACAATTCCATGAGGTCACGTGACTTATGACCCCACCCCTCCAAATCATTGGCCCCGCCCATTGTGATCTCATTTTGAATCATGATGTCAGCATTTTTTTCACCCTCTGAGCCATAGTGTTCTTTTGAACAATATGTTACACCAAATATGTGATTAATACACAGTGCTTACAGAACCGCTCCACTATTACATTTACTTCTTTAAGTCGGATGATAATACATTTCTTTGGGATGTGAGACATCTGTGTGCAGTAATAGCTGGTGTTCACAGCCAGGCAGAAGATTCTCAGCAGGTTTTCAGGTTAAAGAAAGTGGCAAAGGGAGGGAATTAAAACAGAGAGAGGCGTCATTTCACGCCAGCAGTACAGCAGTGCACCTTCCTGTCTCCATCAGCAGGGGCTGGTTGGTCAGCTCTTTGTTTTGGCCCCTCCTCCAGCCACGCCGGACATGGCTCTCATTCGCTGCTGAAGAGACTGCGGCGTTTGTTCTCCGCTCCCATTCGCGGCTCCGCCCCCCCTGCTCCCGTCACTCATCCCCGACTTGCCCACCCCCCTTCCCTCCAGCCCCTCTCCCAGCGTCTCTCCCCTCCATTCATGCGTTGTGATGCCTGAGTGAGAGAGAGAGAGAGAGAGGGAAAGAGAGACAGAGCAGCAGCAGCAGAACCTTCCTTTCCTTTCCAGCATGCAGGTCGGCGCAGACCCAACCAAGGCGGAGTGCTTCTGGAGCAACTGGAAGTGCCAGGGTACTGTATGTGTGTGTGTGTGTGTGTGTGTGTGTGTGTGTTCAGAGGAGATGGGGAGAATTGTGGAAGGGAGAGATGTGCACCAGGGGGGCCGTCTCGTCTCTGCAGCAGGGAGACAAAGGAAGGCAGTGCGGAGAGTCTGCGCAGACGGACGCAGCGGGGCGCGCCCCATCCTCGCATCCATACGGCCGTCTGTCAGAGCCACGCGTGTTGCCTTCCTAACGGCGCTGATTTGGGAATGGGTGCGGGAGAGGGGCGTTTCCCCCTGCGCGGCTGGGTCCCCACTGGGCTGACCCCGTGTCCGCCTGTGGCACTGGTCACCGTAGCGCAGCGCAGCACAGCACAGCGCACACAGACTGTGTCCTGCTGTGCAGAGGAAGCTGGTACTTTGGTAGGTGTCCCTGCCCAGGGCGGGTGTGGCCCAGAGAAGGAACCGGTCCTCTGTCTGCTGTTTATTTAGCTTGGGTCTCAGGCGTGTCTGTGCACGTTTTCTCATTCCCGTGCTCTCGACACTGAGAGGAGCAGGTGTTAAGTGTGACCTGTTCTCTGAGGGGCGTTTTGTCTTTGTTCTGGGTAGAGAGGAGGCTTTTGTCCATTTCCTCCAGCGCCGTTTATCTGTCACCTCACGTCTATTGTTTAATTATCTCACTCTGCTCCTGTAAGATCAGCAACGCAGATCTCGTGTCCTGCCCTCGTCCGCGGAATCGACTGAATTCTCGCATCAGTCAATATTTGTGTGGGGTGAGCTGGCAGAGGCTGTTTCACACATGTTGGCCTGGTGTAAAAATGGGTCATGGAGCAGTCTAGCCCCCTGGTTACGAGGTACAGAGGTAGCAGCAGAGCTTTGTGTTTTAAATCCATGAAAGAGCTGTTGCTCTGGCCTGGAACATTCCAGTTCTGTAGATTTTTCATTGTCCATCTGTTACTGCCGTCTGAGTCTGTATAGTAATGCCTGTATGAGCGCGTGTGTGTGCGTGTGTGTGTGTGCGTGTGTGTGTGTGTGTGTGTGTGTGTCTGTCTGTCTGTGTGTGTCAGGTTTAGAGATAAACATTGTGGTTCAGTAGGCAGAGGTACTCAGAAGCCCAAAAAGGTGGGCTTTAGGAAGAAACCCAGCGGTACCAACACAGAACGGTCAAGCCCAAAATCTGTGACCCCAGAGGGGAGGGGCTACCAGATGGCCGGTGGTCTTGGAGAGTAGTGTTGGATTAGTGGATTAGTGAATCACCACCAGTCGAAACCACCTGGAAGGCCAGCACCGAGGTGTTGAACCTGGCGTAAGCCGCAGTGGGTACTGACTGAAAGGAGGTGAGAAGGGAGAAATGTGCACACAGTTTTGTAGAAGGGGGAAATGTGCACACAGTTTTGTAGAAGGGAGAAATGTGCACACAGTTTTGTAGAAGGGAGAAATGTGCACACAGTTTTGTAGAAGGGGGAAATGTGCACACAGTTTTGTAGAAGGGGGAAATGTGCACACAGTTTTGTAGAAGGGAGAAATGTGCACACAGTTTTGTAGAAGGGAGAAATGTGCACACAGTTTTGTAGTTTGTACAGTAGATGCTGATCAGCTGCGGCTGGGCCCGCTTTTTGGCACATTGGGAACAGAAGTGACCTGCGGTACTTTAGGGCCTGGACCAGGATCAGCGTGCTGTAGTGTGGGTGCATTGGATGTTGTCCAGGAGAGGAAGAACCCGCTGATTCTGGTTCTGATTCACTGATGCAATATCCTCTGTGAAGGAGATCACGTCAGTGATCCTGGTCCTGCGTACTCTGGGTGGTGCGGCCAGACAGCAGACAGCTCCTTGTGCTTCTCACCTGCACAGTTTTACTCATGCGTTCATCAGGTATAAACCGTGCTACAGTTCAGCGTGGAAGATGTCTTCCTGTACACTGCAGGTGGGCGGGATCACGGATTGTCCGTCAGTAGAAACTGCAGCACTGTGCATATTGATCCTGTGAAGGTGGGGTCTGTCCAGTCAACAAAGCCGCAAAGTTAATGGCTCTCTATAGAGTGCCCCTTCCTGTGGCGAGACCACCGCTGTGTCTATAGAGTGCCCCTTCCTGTGGCGAGACCACCGCTGTGTCTATAGAGTGCCGCTTCCTGTGGCGAGACCACCGCTGTGTCTATAGAGTGCCCCTTCCTGTGGCGAGACCACCGCTGCGCTGCTCCACATCTCTTTTTGATGAAGCAAGCAACTGAAGGAACCATGGAGTCCATGGGGACAGGTGACGTTCACTAAGTGTGTCTGGGGTGACGTTCACTAAGTGTGTCTGGGGTGACGTTCACTAAGTGCGTCTGGGGTGACGTTCACTAAGTGCGTCTGGGGTGACGTTCACTAAGTGTGTCTGGGGTGGCCATTTCAGGAAGCTCAAACCCCACAATACCACCAGACTAAACACAGTTATTTTTTCATCAATAATGAATGCAGCTGGGAGGCAATTTTGATTGGGTGGGGAAAACAAATGGGTAGAATGTTAATTTGGCCAGCCAGCTGTCCATCAAGGCTACTGTTGGCCACAAAGTCTTCGGAGGTGGACCTAATTAAATAGTCAGCAGACTGCTGATTGTGAAGCTCCTTCAGATGGAAAGAAAGCTCTCGAAACGTTCATATCCTGTCCTCCTGCCTGTGTGTAAATGGCTGCATCACAAGGAGTTGGTTGATTACTTGTGTTAATAGTGAACACACAATCTTGACAATGGTATGTAGTCTCGTGAGGTGTGTCTGGGCGCTGTTGCAACCACCTGTAGGAAATGTGATCTTTTCAAGCCTCTGGTCACTCAAATGGGTGTCTGATGGTCTTGAGCTTCGGTGAGCTCAAGGTTCTTGTGTAAATGACCTCCCTGGTTTCTGAAACTCTGACTCCAGAACGACAGAATTTCGTCTCCTGAAGATGACCTCATCGTGTATCATTGTTGTTTAATTACCACGAGTTCAGCAGACGCTGTAGCGCTTAGATTCTGGATTTATGAGCTGTGGATTCTACGTTCGTGTTGTTTAATTACCACGAGTTCAGCAGACGCTGTAGCGCTTAGATTCTGGATTTATGAGCTGTGGATTTTACGTTCGCAGGAAGGGCATTGCTGTTGAACCTTCAACCAAGACATTTGAAGTTCTTGTTCTAAAGCAGTAGGTTGATCTGGACAGCTACATTCTGGGCTTAAAAAAGGTTAACATAGAGGCCAGTTACCCTAGTTGTAGCCCCCCTTCTCCTGATGGTGCTGCTCGGGTGCTGTTAGAACCACACTGCTGCTGGTACCATCAGCACCGATCCGTGTGACACCAGACACAAGGGAAGAGCTCCTCAGTCACAGCCTGGTTTTGAGCAGTCTCTCGTCCCTCTACCTTAAAGTGCTCAAACCACGGCTGCCCTGGTGCGGTGGGATCTGTGATTAAGGACCGTGGTAATTAATTCTGCGCGGTATGCGCAGTACCCTCTGCTCGGTTACGCAACACTGGAAGCCCAGATTTCAGACTTCCTATTTATCCATCTGGGACGTATGTAGATTTAAATCGTCTCTTCCTCTCCCCGCCGTGCACCGGTGAGGGTCTCAGATATTGTGTGCAGTGAAGGGGCTTCAGCAATGAGCTCAAAATGGCTGGCGAGATGCGGCAGTGGGCTCCGCGAGGATTGCAGAGGCAGCTGTCTGGGAACATCTCAGAAATGTGTGTCAACGTTTCCTTGCCTGAGTGACGCTCTCAAGCTACTACGGTGCGTTCCAGTGAGGCCAATCGCACAACCTGATTTTAGCTCTCCGAATACCCCCTTCCCCACCCCCAACTGTGTAATTAGGTCAGAATCGGCTATGTTTAGGACGTGAGTATTCTATTGTCGGAAGTTTTTACGCTTCCAATTCTCAGATTGTTGAGCATCCGAGCGGTGTCCAATCAGAGGGGGGCATGATGGATTCAAAATCCTTGATTGGTGGAGCTGTTCTCAGCTTAGCTCCTTCTTCCATGGTAGGCACAGCTTAGTGGGTGGATATGGTAATAACTCAATTAGTTATGGCCCGCCATGTTGTGTGCGGCAGTGGTGGAGGGTGGATGCAGAGGGGCTGCCATGTTGTGTGTGGCAGTGGTGGAGGTTGGGGGGATGGAGCATGGTATCCATGGTTACAGGATCAGGCTTTCTCTATTGCAGGCTGAGCGCAGGTGTGCATTTTTAGTCATGTAGCAAATGCTCTCATCCATAAGTGTGAGGGTCAAAGACAATTTTAGGTACAAGCTGCAGTGTCCTTCTGTTAAGTGCCACAAGAGAGTACAGAGACAAGTGCTCCTAAGGCCACACACCATGTTAATGATCTACTGACAGTCAGGAACATGACCTCCAACAGGACAGCCGTAAGGGTACAATCAAAAAACAGGTAAAACTGCACAACGCCAAAATAGTTCAATAATACACAATTATTATTATTATTATACCACCAGTACAATTAACAACCACATTCAATGGGGAGAGAGGGTGCAGTGTATATGGTGAGAGGACAGGTAGGCAGGAGATGGTTCTGATGGGAGGAGGGTCATTCCACCGTTTCGGGGGACCACTAGGCGCCCTGCAGTGGCAGATCGCAGGGGTTTGTTGGGGACGTACTTTGAGATGAGTGTGCGGAGGTAACTGATGGTTGATCCAGTGGTCGTTTGGTGGGTAGGAGTGAGGATCTTCTGCTGGATCGGAGCTGCAACAGAGGTCCAGTGTTGTTTAATCCGGAGCAGAGTGGTGTGGGTGGGGCTGATTGAAGACTGCGTCTGTTTAAGACAGAGGCTGGCTGGGGCAGGGTCTGTGTTCTAGCGGAGAGACACAGTGAGCTGCACAAACCACTACTCATTCAGACTTTGACTCTTGTGAGTCCCGAGCAACCGCTGGCCTAATTACTAAGGTGTGAGCCTGAGCTCAGCACGGTTTGGGCCGTGCTGTGGGGTACACTCTGTGTCTTGTAGGCAGGTTTCTACGGCCGGGATCATGGGCGGAAGGTACTCCATGGGCAGTGCTGTGTGGGTGGGACAGGATGTGATGTTCTGTCTGACCTTGACGTTCCGGCTGACCTCGACGTTCTGTCTGTTCCAAAGCTGTGGACCTGCTGTACTGGCGGGACCTGAAGCAGACGGGCCTCCTGTTCGGTGGCGTGCTCCTGCTGCTCTTCTCCCT
>JAOYSI010003814.1:0-14833 GCA_025775065.1 Hiodon alosoides
TTGCTCGCCCCCTGTCGCTCTTGTGTGTTTGTGCGCGTGAGAGAGAGCGAGAGAGAGAGAGAGAGAGAGAGAGAGAGAGAGAGAGAGAGAGAGAGAAATTGGGGGAAACTGGGGAAATAAAAGATAGTACTGACTGTCACAGGGGGCACCAGAAGTCTGTGAAATGAGTGCAGTTGGGCAGTGCAAAAATTACAGACAAACACATTTGTAAAGCTATACAAAGAATATTACTTAGATTTATGTAGGTATTGTTGACACCCTGATATAAGGTAAAATACATTTAACTAGAGATTAGGGTCAGAGTGGAGGAATAAAATTATTTGTAAATGTCTTGAGTATTATTTAATGTTCAACACACATTTAAATCGGCAAAATGTAGATGTTGTTCATTCAAATACGAATATGAACCACCATGGGTTACCCATAGTGGGTTATTTTCCTTTAAGAATTTCCAGAGTTCAGAACATTGTGCCAAATTATGCGAGAGCACTTAAATACTTAAATTCATGTGACTGCAGTCTTATAAAATGTGGTCGCCATTACAGATCTGTCCTTTTTTCCTCAGAACTCAAACTGGGCAACTAGACAGAAATTTTTTTCTGTGAGACTACTCCTTTCTTCCTGTCATTCTTCAGAAACTTTCTTACAGACGCTGTTTTGTGTTCCCACAGTTTCTTGTAAGAGACAAAACGAGTGGTTGTGTTTGTCTGTGGGAGTATGCTAGCTAACCAGGCTTAACGTTTTTAGGCCCAGAGATGTTGCACAAATGTCCAGTTATAGTGGTTCCACCCTATGACAGGTTTGAGGGATTTTATTCAAAGTACTTTCGAAATGGCAGTCCAATTCTCAATCTCAGGCTGGTCAGCATCTCGCTTGGGCCGCAAACGGTTCAAGATTTGAGACCTTGAAGGTCTCAGGCCACCCATCCGGGTACCTGGTTCATAACTGTGGACCTGCAAGGCCCTTACTTCCATGTCCGCCGACCACCGGGGCACAGAAAGGCCTGAGGGCACCAACCTCTTACGTATGCGCCCTCTACGGGGTTCCTCACCCACTGTAAAACTGCAACCACAGTCTCACATTCCTGCTGGAAACAGCCTACCCACTTACGCTTCTGTGGACAGCTGGGAGAAGTCAGTAATCACCAATGATGCCTCCACTTACGATTGGCATGTGGGTGGCAGGATGTATGGGGGCCTCTGTGGAGTGGGCGCTACAAAAACCTCTTGGAGCCGCAGTGTTTTTCTGAGCCAGCAGCCCATTCTGAAGGAGATAGCGGGGGTGTGACAAACACGACCACAGGCCTCCTGTCAACAGAAAAAAGCTGCGGGGCATCTGGGCGAGTGGGCCAGCGCTGATCCCACGGATAGCGTTGGTACCGCTCTGCCTGGGGAAGATTAGGCAGGAACGGGCCATTGTTCTGCAGATAGCACCATGCTGGCCAAGGAGAGCATGGTTAGCATTGCCATTAACACATGGGAGATCTGGCCTGCGGCCTAAACCAGCCTAAATACCAAAAGGGGTTTTGGTCGTTCCATGTAAACCAGTCGGTGGAACCGGAGGCATTCTGTCCACCCCTCTTCCAGCCGGATAGAGAGAACGGAAAGCTTACACCAGATCGAACAGCTGTTCATCTGTTACGGATCTCAGGTGCAGAACAGTCGCCCCATGGCTCACTGAAAAAGTAAAGATGGCGTATCGGTACAGAAAGCGGCTTCCGCCTATAAAGATCACTAGCCGGCAGGCCACTTTTTGGGCATGTTGCTGGGCGCGTCAGTCACGGCAATCTAAAATGCAGCATTCTTCTATGGGTTGAATGCGGCATATACACAGAGGCCTGGAACTGGGACGAGAGGCGACTTTGGGGCAGATCCCTCCACTGCACAGCACGGTCAGAGCAACTGTCTGGGCTGGAGCGAACTGTAAAGCCCATCGCATTTTGTCACATGATGTTAAGCAATTATACTGACTTGGCATACTGTTCAGAATTCTGGGGGTTAATAAAATAACCCGTTAACCCATTTCAATTCCACGGAACCACGGTTAGGATAGTAACCCAACGAAATACCTGTTAGCAATTTAAGTAATAAAAAAAACTTGCAGCAATCATATAATATGATGTTTTATTTAATTGAGCAATAGAAGATGAAAGAAGATGTTTGTTAGTAAACAAAACAAATGTTTGTTAGTAAATCTGCACACATGTTCTGTGGGAATGCTGTAGACTCAGTGGATCTCTCCGCCTCCCTCCCCCTCACTCCAGGGTAGCCTGGTGTTTGTGGTGGGCAAGATTGAAGGCCTGCTGATGGTGAGTGGGCGGCGACACAATGCGGACGACCTGGTTGCAACCGCACTGGCAGTGGAGCCGGTCAAGACTGTTTACCGTGGGAGGTGAGCGAACCAGGATCCCTGTGCCTTGTTTGGGGTCTTTAGTCCTCACACGAGCTTTATGCTCGCATACAGTGTCTTCGGAAAGTATTCAGACCCATCACTTTATCCACATGTTGTTGTGTTATGCACTTAATGTATAGTTGATTCTTTTCTTTTTTTGCCATCAATCTATATACAGTATATAATAACAAATAAGGACAAAGCGAAAAAACAAATTTAGAAATATGATTTATTATAATGAAAAACATCTCATGCACAAGTATTCAGAGCCTTTGCCATGACATTCCAAATTGTGCTCGGGTACATCCAGTGTCCTTTGATCATCCTTGAGATATCTCTAGATCTTGTTTTTAGATCTCAATTTATTGGACAAATTCAATTTATGATTTAGAAGGCATGCACATGTCTATATAAGGCCCCACACTTCAAAGTGCATGTTAGAGCAAAAACCAAGCCATGAAGTCCAAGGAACTCTCTGCAGACCTCCGAGACAGAATTGTGTGGAGGCATAGATCTGGGGAAGGTTATAAAAATATTGCTTAAGCATTGAAAGTTCCCTGGAGCACAGTGGGCTTAGTGAAATAGAACAAGTTTGGAATCACCAAGACTCTTCCTAGAGCTCTAAGTAACCAGACTAAGTAACCGGACAAGAAGGGCATTGGTCAAGGAGGTGAGCAGAACCCAATAGCCACGAAGCTTCAGAGTTTCTCTATTAGGCCTGAGTGCTACGTTTGGGCAAAAACAAGGTGCTGTTCATCACCTGGCTAATTACCATCCCCATGGCGTCAGGATGCTATGGGGACGCTTCACAGTGGCAGGGACTGGGAGACTAGTCAGGATGGAGGGAAGGATGAAGGGATCTGAATATGGAGGCACTGTTTACTTTACTCGTCAGGACATGAAATTGATTGTTACATAAAAATAATAAAATAAATAAAATCGCATTGAGCATAAAGGTAGTGTGCAGATTTTTTAATTCAATTAAATTCATAGTACCATGCATTATAATGGGAGGTTTTGTAGTGACTATTGAGGCACACTCTGGGATTATTGGTAAAATATAACTCGATGCAGTTTGCTGCAGTACCTTAAGTCACACTGTCATTTGATTTAGTGCGATTTTAGCACTTCCACCTTGTGGTTGACGGTGAGGCCTGCCGGCTGTGAAGGACGTCTTAAAAGGGGCACCTGAGTTAATAAAAGTCCAGAAAGCTTTTTGATTAACGGGAAGGAGCAAGCTATTGGCAGGCTCATGTGTTGGTTTGTGTCTGCGGCAGGATTGCCGTGTTCTCGGTGACCGTGTTCTACGATGAGAGAATAGTGATTGTGGCAGAGCAGAGGCCAGACGCCAGTGAGGAGGACAGTTTCCAGTGGATGAGCAGAGTCCTGCAGGTACACAGTAGCTTGCACCCATCTCCATTTCTGTAATGAAATGTCTGTTTACTTCCATGCATCTTGTCAATCTGTATTATTTCATACTAAGTATTAGTCCATTATACATTACATTTATTCATTTATATTCTCCTGAACACAGCATCAGTTTGTTTCAGTTATGAACTGCTCACAATCTTACCTCAATATTGATTTTTGCACTCGTTTTAAGCAATCTCTATGTTGATTGAAGCCATTTGTCAAACATCTGAAATCGCTGCACTTTTTTGTGGTGTTTGATTTGTCCCACAGGCCATAGACGGCATTCACCAGGTGGGGTTGTACTGTCTGGCTCTGGTCCCTGCCAACACCCTGCCCAAGACCCCTCTTGGGGGCATCCACGTCTCTGAAACCAAGCAGCACTTCCTAGAGGGTAGCTTACACCCCTGCAACATTCTGATGTGCCCCCATACCTGCGTCACCAACCTTCCCAAACCGCGGCAAAAGCAGCCAGGTAGACGTAGTTCCTCCGCAACACTACAGCCTGTGTGTGTGTGTGTGTGTGTGTGTGTGTGTGTGTGTGTGTGTGTGTGTGTGTGTCTGTCAGTCCATCCCTCTCATCTATAACCCTGCTGTCTCAGTAGGAGTAGGGCCGGCCTCCATAATGGTGGGGAACCTGGTGGCTGGAAAGCGGATCGCACAGGCCACTGGGAGAGAACTGGGGCTTATCGAAGACCAGGATCTGGTCAGAAAGGTAAAATTAATCAGTAATGCAGTCTCAATTAAAAACTCCCATGCTAACAGTAACTACCATGCTAATTGAGAGCCTTCATATGAGTGGCTCTGAAATTTAAACGCTAAACGCTAATTTGAGATGATGCTTGTAAATGTTCTGTTCCTCGATGTCGGTGGGTACAGGTGTGTTTTGGAGAGGGGCAGGTGTGGATTTTTTCTTCCTTTAAAAGTTGTGCTCTGTTCTATCTGCCTTTGCTGACGTCATGGTCGCGGGGGATCTAGCTGTGTATGTGGCCCACCGTGATGGTAAGAATGACAACCGACAGGTCAGGTCTGCTGCTTCTGTCAGTGCTGCACAGTAGAGCTCCCGCATCTCATGGCCTTGCTTAAACAGATGCTACTGCTACTGTTGCTATTGTCACTATCGCCAGGGGCTCACATAACCGGTTCTGCGCTGAGTTTCTCCTGCAATCCGTAGAGCAGAGTCTGTACAGCAATCCGTAGTCTAGAATGAAAATGTTGAGTGTGGTAAAAGACAGAAGGTCAGTGCAGAGAAATGATTACAGCAGCAACTGTACGATTAAAAAAAAAAAAAAAAGTAAATCAATCAAAGAATACGGTATATTGAAGTTGTGAATCATGTGAATTTCAAATGTGAGATTATGTGCACCCCTGTCTAAGAAGCCATGGCACAAGAGGATCACCAGCCTTTGCATGGTTTTGTGGACAGTGTGAGCAAGCAGTCTGCACGCGCCTGATCAAATGCCTGTTGTTAGGAGAAGGGGGGAGGGGTATTTAGAGCGTGAATCACAGAGAAAATATGAGTGTATGAAGGCGGCATAAGGAGTCACACAGTCAAGGCCACAATCTGACACAGTCTCCCTCTTTCCTCTCTGTGGCTAATCCCCTTCCCAGAATCCCTGACACCTCCCAAATAGGGTGTCCCGTTCCTCCGCTTTTCCCGACTGCCTTCTTTGTGTTCCTGCCTCCCCTAAAGTGTTCTTCTCTGACTTAAGTTAACCATTGAGGGAATAGTTAATGGGGTTGGGGTGGGGGGTTAGTTTTCACCAGTAAGCCATTTGGGGAGGGACTCATTGGGAGCTTTTAATGACATTGCCTGGGTTTATCCTGGGTTTATCCCGAATCAGAGGGTTTTTAATGAAATGGGTTTTATCCCGGATTAGAGCCTCTAAGTTTATCCCGGATCAGAGTCTCTTAGCTACCAGTCCCACAGACAGTCATATTTTGAGCATTCATGCGTGGAATGTTGCTTAAAGATGCACAATGAATTCATTAGGGATACTCACCAAACAAACAGAATATGTAGAACACATATGTGACAGATAACACAGTTTATGTAACAGATATATAACAGATAACACAGATTGTGTAACAGATAACAGTTTAAAACAAGCCTTTTCTACAGCTTCATGTGGCTTTTCAATGAGAAGCCTTGTTCTAGACCACTGAAAACGATAATGTAAAGTTAAAATATGAATAAAAATGATTTTAAAAATATGATAAAAAATACAGTTCTGACATTTATTATGATTGTCTAAATTAGTGGTCAGCTCTCTGTATTCCGACACATTGACTGTGGAAGGAAACGTTCTCCTCTTCTCCCTCTCTGCAGCACCAGTTCCTAACAGAGGCCCTGCAGTGGAGAGCCCAGACGGACCCAGATCACATCCTGTTCGTGCTTCTCAATGCTAAGGTATAATTCACACCGGGTGTGCATTTTCCGGTGACCGTAGTATTGTCGATCTGTTTGTCTTTTAAATGTTCTTATTGATATGATTTTTCTGCTTTAATAAGGAGGTGGGCAATTTCAAGTGTTCCATTATTTATGAATATTAAATGGAGAAGTTTAGTTTGACTTTCTGCATGTGTGTTTCTCTCTGGCCCTCACCGTCCTCTTGCTCCGGCCAGGGAGTGGCAGTGAGCACAGCCACCTGCTTGCAGCTGCACAAACGGGCAGAGAAGATCACATCGGCCCTGAGCGAGAAGGGCAGCATCAACACCGGAGACAACGTGGTGCTGCTCTACCCACCCGGTGTGGCACCTCTGCGCTCGGTGGAGGGGAGGGGAGGGGAGGGTTTAAACCATACTGTCGGTGTGTCTGTAGCTATCTTATAACATCCTTGTTCTTTGTTCCCTCTACAGGCATTGATCTGATCGCCTCCTTCTATGGCTGCCTGTACGCCGGCTGCATTCCGGTCACTGTGCGCCCCCCCCACCCACAGAACCTGGCCGCTACGCTGCCCACCGTCCGCATGATCATTGATGTAAGTGCATGTGTTGTGGACATTTTTTTTTTTAACAGACGCAATATTTCTAACTCGGTGGTACTGATTCTGCCCCCATTCTGGCTTCAGGTCAGCAAGGCGGCATGCATACTGACGACCCAAACTCTTATGAAGATGCTCCGATCGAAGGAAGCCGCCGCCAGTGTGAACATCAAAACCTGGCCCACTATCATAGACACAGGTATCTCTTCCAGCTATTGGCTCGTGTGTAGACACGCCTCTCGTGATAATGCTTTTGATAGATGCTTCTCCTCCCCTCTTTCACAGATGATCTCCCGCGGAGACGTCCGCCCCAGATCTATAAGCCGCCCACTGCTGAAATGCTGGCCTACTTGGACTTCAGCGTTTCCACCACGGGCATGCTGACTGGGGTCAAGGTAAGCCTGGCACTGTCATTGGGGCGGGAAAATGATCAGTCATTCCCGAGAGAAGAAGGGAAAGGGTGCAAAAGACACAGATTCAAAATCATTATTTCTTCTTTCACATCACAAAATATGTATTCTTTTGGGTGCATATTTTTAGTAATCCAGCTGAAATGTATTTATTATAGATATTTTATTTTCAGAACAAGTCAACAGTACAATGGAATTGTATAACTAGCTAGTTAAAGCCAAGTTAAGAGTAACAAGCTAGCTGCAGGAGATCCCTCTAGTGACCAAAGATTGATTGCATTTGCAAAGTTGTTAGCAGTAGCATAGCTTAGTCTATTGGGATTTTCTTTCTGTACCTCTGTTGTTTGCCTGTTCAGGTCTATTATAGCTGAAACCACAAATACTTCCTGAATGAAGTAAGAGTCTGATTTCTGTACCTTTCAGATTTCTCATGCTGCAGTAAGCGCCCTCTGTCGCTCCATCAAACTGCAATGTGAGCTCTACTCCTCCCGGCAGCTGGCTATCTGTCTGGACCCGTACTGTGGCATGGGCTTCGTGCTGTGGTGCATCAGCAGGTAACCTCTCGCTGATGCTCTTTAACTCGCACAAAGGGGCCCAGGCCCAGGCCACTGCCCTATGGTTTTATCAAACCATGTGGTTTCCTGGCTGACACAGAAGCATTTCTGGCTGCTTTGTTATCCCTCTGTGTGGTTAGCGCGCAGTTAGCGTGTGATTAGCATTCGGTGCGCATGTGGTTAGCGTGCGGCTAGCTTGCGGCGTGCGTGTGGTTAGCATGCGGCTAGCGTGCGGCACGCACTGACGCTCTCTGCCTCTACAGCGTGTACTCGGGGCACCAGTCCATCCTCATCCCCCCGATGGAGCTGGAGAATTCCCTGCCGCTGTGGCTGAGCACGCTCAGTCAGTATCGTGTCAGGGACACCTTCTGCTCCTACTCTGTCATGGAGCTCTGCGCCAAGGGGCTGGGGACGCAGACCGAGGTGCTCAAGGTGAGCTTGGTGTCCCACCATCAGCAGTCTTTACCTCCACTCTGTCTCCCCTTTAAACTGGAAGTGAATTAAACGTGCAATTCGTCCAGGAAAAGAAAGCCGTGGTATGCCGGGATGTCGCGATGCTGACAGATTCTCTATTAACTTCCTGTAGACGTTCAGCCGTAAGAGACAGACACATGAAGTTACAACATTAGCATATGTAACAGTGCATGTAATGTCTATCTTGATGTAATTCATATCATGATTTGAAAACCCAGAGGCTCCTTGTCATAACTAAAATATCACACAGATTAAATGCTTGTTGATTGTCCAAGAGCGTCAAGGCTGTATTGGCAATATCACCGCAATGTTTTTGGGGAGAATCTAAAGGTGCTATTGAGTGTCTTCTGCTCCAGAGGTGCCATAGATACTTCCCTGTTAAGTGGTACCCAAGTGGAGAGAGAAACCTGGAAGAGAATGCTCAGATTCCAACATATTTTTGAGGGCCATATAAATATTCATCATGTAGATTATGTTACTGGTAAATGTTTCTTGTTTTTGTGCTTCAAATTGACAAATGTAAAAAAAACGGATGGCTTGTCATTCTGCAAACATCTAGACCTTTAAACTAAGAAACGCTGGTTCTAGAAACAACTTGGAAAATATGTCTAGACAATGGAAAACATAAGTTAATGCTTCTTCTGTCTTGCTAAACATTTTTGCACCATGATTATATCTGGATTTCTGCTTGTGTCTGAGTGTATAGTCCTCTATGGATAGAAACGAAATTAGTTTGTACGTGTGTAGGCTCGTGGGGTGAACTTGGCCTGCGTGCGCAGCTGTGTGGTGATAGCAGAAGAGCGCCCCCGTCTGGGCCTCACACAGTCCTTCTCCAAGCTCTTCAAGGACCTGGGCCTGTCGCCCCGGGCTGTCAGCACCGCATTCGGCTCCCGGGTCAACCTAGCTGTCTGCCTGCAGGCAAGTACTGAGATGGACCATGTGGACACTGGTGAACACTGGTGAACACTGCCCCACAGTACTCCTACAGTACTGAACACTGCCTCACATACATACAGTATTGAATACAGCCCCGCATACTCACAGTACTAAACGCAGCCCCACATAAATACAGTACTGAACTGTACCATGTGGAAACTTCTGAACATAGCCCTGAATACTCACTGTACTGAACATAGCCAGACATAGTCACAGTACCGAACCCAGCCCTGCATGCATATAGTACTGAACATAGACGCTGTACTAAATAAGCTCAGCATTTAATCACAGTGCTGACCACCGTCCCACCCCTTTTGCTCTGCTAACAGTGCCCTCTGTTCTGCCCACGTGCCAGGCTCACCCCCTTTGTCCTTATTTCAGGGCACTACCGGACCAGACCCTTCTACCGTCTATGTGGACATGAAATCCCTCCGCCACGACAGGTGAGCTAACAGACCTAGCAGGCACCTGCCTATGTTCTGTGCCTGTGTTCGAACTGCCACGCTGTGCACAGTTGAACTAAACTGGCCGATGGCATTGTCTTCCAGGGTCAGGCTGGTGGAACGAGGTGCACCTCAGAGTCTTCCCCTCATGGAGTCTGGAACTGTGAGTGTTTCTTGTAGTAGTATTTAATAATTTTGCCCACCTTAGTGGTATTAACGAAGTATATTTACTTATGTTAAGCCCTATTTTTAAATCAGAGCATGCAATAATTATAGTTTCTAATAATCCCACTAGTTAAGTTTGTATTTAGCTGGCAAAAAAGGTCAAAAGTTGCTTTTCCTAGATACGACATATATATTACACATGTGGAATAATCCATCGTTAAACTGTGCGAGATGTGTTCATTCTGCCACCATGATTAACACCTGCTCCTGTCTGTCTCTCGCCGTCTCTCCAGATCCTTCCGGGCGTTCGAGTTATCATTGTGAACCCAGAGACTCGTGGCCCTCTCGGAGACTCTCACCTTGGGGAGGTGAGTAGGGTTGAGCCAATCACAGAGACTTATCGCTCCTTCTGAGCTGAAGGCTGGTCATGGCTTGTCATCCCCTAACCCTCACCCATACCTATTTTCACTACCTTGTGACAACTTTGTGATGTATTTTGATCCTGTGCCTGTGTTCACTCCCACACTCCACCTACTTCCTTGTGTTCTTGTTATTTCCGTCCTGGCATTCCTCCCTCCTCCCCTCTTTCTCAGATCTGGGTGAACAGCCCCCACAGCGCCAGCGGCTACTACACCATCTACGGGGAGGAGAGCCTGCAGGCCGACCACTTCAACACCCGGCTGAGCTTTGGGGAAACGCACACGCTGTGGGCCAGGACGGGCTACCTGGGCTTCGTCAGGAGGACTGAACTACTGGACGCTAGCGGAGGTTGGTGAGCCCATCGCCCTCTGTCCTCACTCTGTGAGCCCGCGGCCCTCTGTAACACACAAGGATACCCTCCCTCATAAATAATCAAACAGGGATCCCACCACCCTCAGTCAGCACACAGGGAACCCACCGCCCTCTGTTACTACACAGGGAGCCCACAGCCCTCAGTCACTACACAAGGCACCCACCGCCCTCAGTCATCAAACAGGGATTCCACCCCCCTCAGTCTGTCCCACATACCTACAGTGATCCCTCCTGTCCTGTCCAGATCGCCATGATGCTCTGTTCGTGGTGGGCTCCCTGGACGAGACTCTGGAGTTGAGGGGGCTGCGCTATCACCCCATCGACATTGAGACATCTGTCTCACGTGCTCACCGCAGCATTGCAGAGAGGTGAGACCCCCTGTGTGTGTCTTTATGTGTATATGTTTGTATTTGTATAAAGGGATGAAAGTTTGAGGTGCGTGTATGTATGGGTTTAAATATGGGTTACGTGTATGTCTGTATGAATGGGTGAAAGTTTGTGGGCCGTGTATGTCTGTATGAATGGGTGAAAGTTTGAGGTAAGTGTATGTCTGTATGAATAAGTTTGTCTTTTCTCCCCTGCTGGTCATTCGGTCATTCCTTTATAACCGTTCCCCTTTCTCAGTGTTGACCTGTGTGTCTTGGTCTCTGCTCCAGTGCTGTCTTCACATGGACCAACCTCCTAGTGGTGGTGTCAGAACTGTGCGGATCCGAACAGGAGGCCCTGGACCTGGTGCCCCTGGTCACCAGCGTGGTTCTGGAAGAGCATCACCTGGTTGTGGGTGTGGTGGTGGTGGTGGACCCAGGGGTCATCCCCATCAACTCGCGGGGGGAGAAGCAGAGGATGCACCTCAGAGACTCCTTCCTGGCCGACCAGCTGGACCCCATCTACGTGGCCTACAACATGTGACGCTCCCTGGCTGGACTCTGAATTTGGTGAGACCAGGGTCATGTGCGCTGCAGAGCTCAGAAGCATCTGCTGAGTCCTGCGGCCGTGGTCTGAGCCATGGCTACGTTTCCCACTACACGTTTCAGGCACCGCAAGGGCGACCATTTGCTGACCAGGGGGTGCTGGGGCAGAGCCAGGCTGGGATGGGATAGGCTCACTTTGCCCTCCATCACTCCATGCGTTCTGTTTTGCCTCTTGCCACTCATTTGAGCGACCGACAGTGAGTGCAGGCCTCCATAGTGTCATCACCGGCGTGAGATACCCACTTCCTCTCTTCCTTTTCACCTAAGGACGGGAGAGTGGGTAGATGATTTCAGAGCAAGACACAAGACAAAAATATTTCTCCCTCTCCCAAAATTCACAAAACAGTCTATTGAAGAACGCAATGTAGAAGCTCCTCCTTCCACTCTACCTTGTTACTTCCCATTTGCATTGGTTTTGGGTTATATGTTATATGTCAGGTGGACAGTTCAAAAGGCTCTTGAAGTAGTTTCCCCCTCAACTCTTTAAGGCACTCCCTCCATTGTGAAGGGAGGGTTTGTGTGACTAATGGCTTTTACATCCCAGTCACATTCACCGCATTCTCTAATCCAAATCCGCAACAGTCATCACAATGTAATGCATTAGCCACCAAGCTTGGCCCAGTCACTACAGTGATGCTTTTCAAAGGTGATTCGTCTAAGTCTTAGCTTCCCGTCTCAGTAAAATGCTACAAAATTGTGAAGATGATTTGAACCAACTGGACTAACTAGTTGTCTAACACTTCTGTTCCTTTGGTTGGGAACATACAAATGTTTTTCATTAAATTTTGTTCCTACTCAACAGGCATTAACATTGGCAGTAATGAAACAGTATCTCATCGGGTGTGTACCCTAACCTGGAAAGGGTGTGTTTTTCAGTGTATTGGTGTGTATGACCAACAGCTCATGCCACTATTTCATTATTTTTAGCTGTTTTTAAAAAGATATTGCAGACATGCATACAGTACTGTAAATGGGTCTTGTTGGGCATGGTAGGGTTATATGATCCGAAACACATTCAGTGACTAGGACAACTCCTTGCCTTACAAACACCTTTGGAATTTCTTGTAAAAAATGTTCCAGTTTAATTTAGTTTGTTAGACATATGTTGTGTCCGCATTTTATATATTGTGCTTTTTAAAGGGAATTGGGAGGGATGGTTATATTACATTTATTGGAATTCAATCTAGACCATACATGTTGCACAAAGATCACATTTAGTGTTTCTGATTAAAGTTATCTATTTGATCTTTTCAAATAGTTTAATTCTAGCTGACTTTTTAATTTGATGAAAAGCTTGACTTATCCCTCATTTTCTGGATCACTGATTAGGAGTGACTTTTTTGGGGGGGGGGGGGGTGGCTTTGACCTCTGTTCACTTTATGAAGGTAATGGGCATCCAGGAAGTTAAACCACTGCCTTCCATCCTTTGGGCAGTGAGGTCAGTGGGTAGTGAGGTCAGTAGGTAGTGAGGTCAGTGTACACTGGGAACTTTTTCCAGTGTTTGTTGCAAAGTGGGAGTCTTGTTAGATCTCACCAGATTCTAAAGATATTTTAGCCTGCAGCCAACAGACTTTTTTTTTGTTTCAAAAGAAGAGCGGAATCACAGCCAAACTATTTTGTAGAGGTGAATACATTTTAAGAATATATTATTATGTATGATGTATCCAAGGTACACAAGTAAAGAGAAATCTCCACTACTCAGTTTCCCTCCATAGTTCAACGCTGATTTGTGTTGGTTTTAAAAGGACCAATGTGCACACACGTCCCTTGAGGAGCGGAAACACAACACCAATTGTAATTTTAAACATTGGCATGTATGCCCTTTAGGGAGAGACCTATGCACCATACATTTTTTTATCTTAATGAACAAAACACTTGTAATATGAGACTTGTATGTGTGTGCCATGGATTTGGATAAGATTCTGCTCTGGAAACTACTGTGAAATGGATGCAATGGTATCATTACTCAGCTGTAATGGTAATGGACTCCACCCACCAGCCTAAAACATTCCTGATAAGTTGCAGGTTTTCAGAGAAATCCACCTTCTGCACTGTCACCCAACCCCCCGCCCCCATATTATCCTCCAAAAATACCACTTTTGTACATACATTGAAACACCTGCTTCTAGACACACATGTGGGGGAAGTGTGAGCGTCAATCCAAATGAAAGTTGTGAATGCCTTTGTAGCCATACTGGATTGTGTTAATATTGCACGATTTGCTTTCAGGAACTAGTGAACTGGTGAACTGGTGAAATAACAATGGGATCCCTTTAGTATTACATGGACCATTTTTTCAAAGGGATGGTCATGACAGGTGTTTGGAACTAAAGTAGTATACATAAATAAATAACTGTGACTGGTGTTGAGTAAAGCACCATCCCTAACTGTTCACTGATTACTGTACTTGGTCACACCGTTTCGGATAGTCTCCCGTTTTTTCTAGACAGGTCTGAAAACAGATTAAAACATATTTTCTATGATTCACTGCTTTCTTTTTCCTTGTTTGATATGTTATTGGGAAATATCAAGGTCAGCGATCCTACAAGTGGCCTTTCTTTCATAACAAGAAAACCACAGTGAGGTCAGTGCAGACATGCTTTACCTTGTATGACCGTACTGACATCATTATTGTAGTTTTGTTTTTATAAGAGAACAGTCACATATACAGACCTGGAGCACTGACATAGGACCATTTGCAAGTCCCTGATATGGAGTGCTTGGTCGTTTAAATGTCTGTCTTCTGCCAATGCAATGTCTTCGGTTTGTTTTTCTAGTGGATTCATAATAAGCATTTTTCATGGTTCATTGAGGCTAGAAATATAAATAAAGGCTGTTGACAGTTTTACATTTTGGGAAATTTGAATAGGTACTTGTTGAAGATTCTGCTACTGGGCTCTGGTGGGTAAAACTGTAGAAAGGTAAATAACATGTAAAAATGTGTTTATGTTAAATGATATTTTGTGTGCATTTGTCATGTAATATAGTCTTTATATTGTATTATATATAGGAGATGTATAGTTAAGAATAGGGAGTGTCTTAATTGAAACTGTAATGATTTTTTTAACAATGCAATCTCAATTTTTTTCTTACTAACAAAATACAAAATATTTGAAGATTCCTCTACTGGTGCTTTTCCATCTTATAAATCTATGAATGAAGGTGCTTTCTTTGCTATGTTTGATACCAGCAGAATCAAACAGAGATCCTGTATTTTAAATCGTCAGTTTTTTTGGGGGGGGGGGGGGGGGGGGGGGGGGGGGGGGGGGGGGGGGGGGGGGGGGGGGGGGGGGGGGGGGGGGG
>JAOYSI010003815.1:0-14831 GCA_025775065.1 Hiodon alosoides
TTGTGTTTTACCCTGAACACCATATAGCTGTACAGCAGATTACCCATTCTAAGTGACCCTTTCATCACCTGGCTACATATATTTGGACTAACTTCTAGTTTGTTAACAGTGGTCCTACTTAAGAGCCTTCCTTCTGCTCAATACAAATTTTAAAGTGGCTTGCCATTTTTCTAGTGGTTAGGCAACCTTTTTCTGTCCTTTGTTTTTTACACTAAAAAGGACAACAACACACGACACCATAACCCAAACAGTCATGTCGGAGGGCTGGATCCTAATGGGATGGTTGCCCATATCACCATCACTGTCTCCAGGCACAACCTCACTCCACTCCAAATGCCAATGCCTGGCTGCTGGCGACTGTCTCCTCCACAGCCAGCAAGGCAACAGTATACTAAACCTGTATCCAGTCTTTACTCAAACCATACACACAGGGAATACAGCGATATTCACCTTCCTTTACTCTCTGATGGAAGACCATCTCTACGCTTTGTCTCCTCATCTTTAGCTTGACTGCCATCCCCAGTCTCCTCTGTCACCAAGACCAGCTAGTGTGCAGCTCCTGAAACTCTTAAACATAAAACACAAACAAATTAACCCAAAGACAGTTTGGCCAACAAAACTATAGGTTTAAAACCCCTATACCACAAGTATAATAAAAATCCGGAAATAAAAAAGGGGAGGCCCGGGCACCTCACTTTCCCGATATTCCTCTTGCTGGGCTTGAGGGCATGGCTCCCAGCTACATGTCACACAGTGATTTCATTGTAATGTAAATTAGATTTGTTCAAGTGAATAGAATAAAAGTGGCTAGCTAGACAGTTACACACTACTTCCTTGTCAGGCGATATCACCATATTGTCAGCCAACACCTTGAACATCTGGGTGATTGAAAAATGACATCACTTAAAAGACTCTCACTGTCACCATTTTCATGTCCAGGACCTGTAACTGAGGATTAGAATAAATTCTAATTCAATTTAGCAAAAATGCAATGGAGTAGAACTGAACTAATGCAGAATTATCATATACATAATTTATGTTAAGTCAGTTTTATTGTTGTTATTTTTTAATAATCATTTCAATAACTCTTTTTATGAACTTCACATATTTGGCATCCTCAAGACGGCATCGATAATAGAAATCATTGTGACCAATAAAGACTAATGTTCAAAAGCGTTTCGTAGAGTGAAGATTTCCTTATATACTACATGGTGGAGGAGCAATATCAAAATGTCTCCTGCTGATTTCAATTATATGATATGAAAACTGAGATTAAAGCAGTTTTTGGTGTTATTCTGATATTCATATTACCATCATCAAAACATTTTTTCTAATGTGACATGCTATTAAAAAAAAACTGTCATCATCTAGTTTAATCAATTTTGCTCATTCCTATAACTAGAATCTTCTGAAATGAAACAATAGCCCCAAACAGTCATACTATAGGTACACAACTATGAACGCAAGGAACATATACCAAGGAACTATAAAGAAATCTGGTCATATGCTTTTTTCCTGAACCACAATTTTTTCCTTCTAGACTGAGAGGGCGTTATCAATGCTGATTGCATCAGCGTGTATAGAGTTTATAATTGCTTGGAGCAAAGTCTTTTGAATAAATTATTTTGTCAAACCGTGCTACTCGTGAGCAAAGTATAACCCGATGTATTCACCATGCTTGCGCCAGGATTTCAATTACTCGCCATTAAATACGTTTGGAAATCAACAATCACACCACTACTGTTCACAGCTCTGTGAGGGAAAAAAAAGGGGGAGATGGACATTGCTGGTTAATGTACTGTGTAAGGAAAGAAAATGGCATTGTTCAAGGGAGCTCGTGTAACAGTAATATCCTGTCTAAATGTAATTTTGAAACAATCAGAGCCATTAAGTATCACACTGAGAGAGATAAAGACCGATAGTGCTGTGTGTGTCTTAAATGAGTAATGCTTCCTCTAATCCCAAACATCAGATTGGCTGTAATATTATTAATGTATAAGCGTGTTGGGGAGTGGGGGTGTATTGTTCACATTGTGAGAGCCATGGATGTCTTCAGTCCCCATGGGCATTTGCAGCGCATGAAATATTGATAGTAATAGCAACGACAATTAGGGAGGGGTGTTTCGGTCAATAAATATAAAACGGACATAAAATGACCTAAGAATAATGCTTCTCAAGTCGTTGTCTTAGTTCATGACTCCAAGAAGCTTGTGTCCGAGACGTTGATATAGCAGGCTGTGTGGGCTTGTGTTAATGCAGAAACAAACCAAAAACATATACATGTGTGCCTTAAGCTTTTGTACAGATTCTTGTTTGTTTCCAACTCAACTCACAACCCATGATGTCCTAGGTGTTGTGATCTGTGCTCGCTAAGCTTCTATTGATGTGGAAAAAAAGGGAAGTATGTTCTTTTCTATGACGTGAGTTTTAATGATTTAGCTCCCACACAAGCTCAATCATTCAAACTCACTTCATTCGGCTTTGAGCTTCGATACATTATGTCTCTCCGGACAGAAACACTTTATTTGGGATTCAGTAATAGCTGATTATTCTAGTTCTGGTATAAATTGTGATGTCCATTTCTAAAGTGGGACTTTTTGAAGATTTGTTTGTTGTTCCTTAAGATTTCTTTGTTCCATTAGTGGTGTTTTAGTTATAAAATAAAATTTAAAAAACACATACAATTGCTCTAAAAAACGTTTCGACTTCTTGAATGTTTGAATTGAAAGCACATTTGTAGACTCTAGTACTCAAGAATAGTAAAAAAAAAAAAAAAGATTAATTTACTAAAAATAGCTGACGGATGGATTCCAAATTTAAATTTAAACTTTTTATGGATGTAACATCAACATGCATACATATGCTTATTGTTTTCCATTGTTTTATCCATTAATTCAGAAAACAATCTGCAAGTGTCATAATAATTTTAAATTTGGAAGTTATATTACTTCTGAACCCGGTGTACAAAAATTGTCTACGCATCATAACACTCATTAAAGGAACCAGTAATAAAGGAAATGCTGAAAATATGGCAAATCTAAACAGGGAGCAAATGAGAATGACTATCCCTATTGTTCACATATGTGTGAGTAAAAAAATCATTAATAATACATTATTAATTCTGCACTCAATACTACAAGTTACCTCATCTTTACCATGCATTTTTTTATTTATAAAAAGACTTTAAAAAGTCCATAAGGTTGCATTTCTTTTGAATTGGATGCATTTTATTACAATGAAAACACGGATTCTTATTCTGTTATGAAAAGTCTGAAAGATCTTTCCAAAAGATTAAAAACAAAGCCAGCTCCTACGGCTTTGTGACAAATGCTGCATTTTAACCCAGTTGTAAAGACACCAAAGAGTTTGTAAAATAACATATTATTACCCTACTGGAATAGAGGAATTAGGATATCACTTTAACATAATTAAAGCAGCTTTGAACAGTTCCTTATCCGTAAATTAATGCCCAGATTCTGCCTTTTGAGCCTTTTTCTGTTGCCAGAAAAATGATGTAATCCCTTAGCTCCTCATCCCTTTATCATCAGCGGGCTTCCAGATTCAGTGCTTAAGGCTTTCTTGATATGCTAAAAAAAAAAAGGTTACTTTACCACATTAGCCCATTATCAAAGTATGTTTAGTGCAACTGTTACAGCTGTAAAACATTTTTAATAGAAGAAACTGAAATAGAACAAACAGGGAGCCGGTGGCTGTAGAATTACAACAAGAGATAATAAAACCAGGGCTATCAGGGCCTCAAAGAAAAGTGCTGCTGAATTGTTTTTTTCATGAAATGGGACTTTTGGACACACTGATACTAGGAAGCTGATTGGAAGACACTGAATCAAGCTTAGCATAATTGTCCAGCAGTCCAATGGATTTGGACTGGCCTGTCATTTGAAAATAAATTGCAGTTTATTGCATTTTGGCAGCTGTGAATTCACCTACCCATTTGGATTATTAACATGAGGGGAATCCAAGTGAAGGATATGTCAAAAGAGTGATTTTGGACCTCCAGTTTGTCTCAGTCAGTAAGGTTCAAAACCTTCCCACATAATCAAGTACTCAGCTGTGCTTCTCTTGGCTCGAGTGCCTCTCGTCAACTTCTTGTGAAGCACACACCTGCTTAAGTGGGACATCCAGCTCCTCCAATAGCCACTGAACCTATTGTGTGGGTTGTGTAGCCTGCAGAATGAAATGAGACGGGTGGCTCAAAGGCACCTGGGATTGGACAAGACTAGTCATACTTCCTCCCCCTCCACACTCCATGTGTGGTGGCAGGATTTGTAGTAACGACCCAAGATGCATCACAATTCTAGATTAGGGGAAAAAAAATTAATTTTTAAATTTTTAAACTGTTTAATTTCTTCATTAGAACTCGATATCCCATATTTGTGATAGAATAAAACAACTCAAAACCATATTTTTTGATTTTGTCAGTAATTTGCCTAGGAGCCTGTAATCAAGGAAAAAACAGAAAACTTTAAAAGGCCTGAGTTTGAATTTGACATTATACTTTCTTAATTTTTTATCTTTATACCTCAGCTATGGAGGTAATCCCCTGTACCTACTAATAAAGACTAATAGACTCATTGCTGTAAATCCTCCATTAGGTGTTCATGACTTGCTACGTGTATACACCTCCTTTAAATCAAATCAAATTATAGGAGTTCATGAACGTGTTCATGGGGAGGAACCCAAAATAAACTTTCAGAATAATTAATCGTTTTGAAGAAAATATATGAAAATAAAAATTAAATCCCTGTCCTATATAAATGAGTCACCCTTAAGTTCCAGTAAAGCATTGATTATAAACTTCTTACACAGCAAACATCCAGAGAATCAGTCAGCAGCAAAAACAAGTGCATAACGCTAAAATATTTTTCCCAATGAAACTTACCTCAAGTGTCTTCAAAATAAAATTATGTTTGAAAAAGAGTATCTTGCATAACTAATTTAGTATGATATGGACATTTCTGTCAGAAGAGCATTTGTACAATACTGTTCACACATAGAACAGAATACATTTCCTTTCTAATGTTTTTTTATTTATTTATTTCCTTTTATATTAAAAAAACAATTCTCAAATATGACAGTTTAGAAAAGAATAAAACCAAGTGTAAAATAACATTGTGACACCAAGGTTTTAAAATGTTTTCAAGTAATTATTGTGCAGACAGATAGTAATCTGGCAAACACAGATGGTTTTGTCCTGACACAGAACAACAAGCACACAGTGGCTCCAAGTCAATAACCTCTATTGAGGTTTAAAATAGATTTTTGCTTCTGGTATTTTCTTGACACTCTCCCTCTTTGATTCAGCAACTCTGGTCAACATCCTTGTTTCGATTGTAGAGCCTGACAATCAATAGTAAAATAATTTTGCTAAATTACATACTAGTAAAATGTCTGTTGAATTTGAATTGATGCAAAGGAAATCGTTTTATTTATCTGTGCTGCACAGTCAAATGTAATTCTGTAGGCTTCACTTAATTCCAACTAACAGGGGATGTCCTAAGAAAAATTTGACGTCCACAGTTGGCCCCTGACAGGTCACAATAATATGTCTCCCTGAAGAAACTGAGAACATTTCAATCACTCTATTTAGATCCCTGAATGCAATGATACACACAGGATGTCAAAAGAATATCAGGGCACATCATTTGCTACTCATTTGGTTTTGACAATAAGTTTAGATCAGAACACTTTCACATGAATTGCTGAGAACCGTTGTAAACTGTGGGCCACAGCAGATTGGGGCCATAGTTGTGGAGGAAACTGCAAACGGAAACTGCTAGCTAGCCAGGGGTGCCCTGGTTCTTTTCCCCAAGGTAGGTGAGTGAGTGAGTGGTTGTGCCATTATAGCAGAACCAGCTGCTTTAATAAAAGAGTAAGTTGTTGCATCCAGCTTTGTTACCAACCAGACACTACACTACTGTCAGAAGAGCAGCTCTGGACGAAGAGCAGCTTTGCCTGCAAGCTATATGGTCAGACACAGCTCAGGAATAAAATAACTGGACCTTACCCTTCCCCAAGTGGCCGGATGGCAGCAGCAAACCACGCCCATCAGCCCGCCCCTAAGAGTGACTGTGGATGAGCGACACTCACATTCGAGGGGTGGATGAATATGCAGTGGGAAATGGAAAACAAAGGGATAAAGATTTGGAGCCTGGGAGAAATTAATCCAGCTCTTGGCGATGGCACTTAGCTTTTCTGATGGCCTTCCAGGTTTGACAGGCAAACAGTCCCCGGACATAATTTTTGGTAGAGATTTTTTACAGTATATGCATATAAAAATAATGAACAGGCAGATTCATTACATTAAATAATATGAACAGATTCATATTTATTAAATAATAAGGTGCAGGGCTGCCCTTTCCCCTCTTGTCAGTCTCCATCCGTCTTGGAATATTGTCCTACAATTCTTATTCAAGAAGGAAAGCCTACAGTTTGAGAGATTAAGGTGCTTTTATAGCTTCTATATTCTTGCCAAAATTACTCTGGGACATGATATCAAGCACAGGTAGAAATACAATAATAACCTGTCGCATTGAGCACTTAAACACTTGTATTTTTTGCACCATTAAAAAAAAAAAGGTGCCTTATTACAATCATTACAACTGGTCTACCAAATTGTGTAGTTAATGTAAAACAACCTTGTATAATATGAAAGGAAGGGGAAAGTGACAGACGCAGGCACATGTGCATGTACACACTCAGAACTAACAAGCTGCAACAAGGGCCCACCCTGGTCCTGGAAGGCATTGTCTTGTGAAATAAAAATGACAGAAGTTGAGCAAACTATTTTTAATATGGTGTGCATGTACAAATAATTACTATTATAATTATTATGTGTAGTAGCCATGAAGGCATGTAACTGGTCAAGGACAATATTCAGAAAACACTGGTGTTTAAACATTGCTGAATTGGAATTGGTGCCAGGTAGACATTACAACATTACACCACTACCACCAGCCTGTACTGTTGTCACCAAGCAGGATAGGTCTAGGGACTGCTTACGTAAAATACCTTCTCATCAGCATGACGCAACAGATTCAGGATATGTCGGATTAGGCAACACTTTTTCCGACTCCTCAGTTGTCAACCATTGGCGATTGCGTGCCCACTGGTCCTCCTTCTTTTTTTTTGATTGACCCAGTCTCTGGTCAAAGGACTAGCTTCTTCAGGCTTTGGTGGGGGCAGGAATGTAATTATATCAATTTAACATTTATAGCTATAGTATAATACAGTATAACAATTAGACAAATCGTGAAAAGTGTTTGCATCAGAGATTATATCGCTACACATTATGCGGTCTATCTAAATGTGTTCCCATAACTGTTCCCATAGAGTGAGGCTAATGCCAGTGACAACCTTATTTAATCTTTTATCAGCACTGTATTGCACTGTAAGTGATTTCAATCTGGTTTCCTACCAGTACTGTGGAAAGAACAGGTCAAATTCTGTAATGGAATGCATATAGCCATATTTACATAATCAAGACTGAAATTGTCAATGACAAGAGGAAATAGTAGAAAGATCATCACAGATACAGATAGCTTATAAGATCCACATTTTTCTTCAGATTAAATTATGCTATATGTAAGACGTAATAAACTTGGCTATGGACACTGGGAATTTATTTGCGGTTCTTTTGGAGGAAAGTCTACCTTTTTTGAGATATGCACCTTCCATTTGGAGATAAGCCCTTCCTATTTGGATGTCATCTGGCTGCAGTTATACCAGACTCTGCTATGAAATCGGAGCCTGGGAGAAATGGCTATCTGTACTACTTGGGTAAATAAAAGTGTTGGGCAGGGTAACAGCTACTCTCTCAAGGCAACATTTATTGTTGGTGCAGTAGAGCTTATTTTATTCATCATTCTCATATTACTTATTTTCTTATTATTAAATATATTTTCAAATCAATCAATAAATCAGTCTATGTAGCTGTAAGTGGTGAATAGTGGTCAGATGACTTATATTGACTTATATACAGATGACAATATTTAAATGAAAACAACACAACACCTGCTAAAAATATAATAGAATTTATTAAGGGGGGAATTACAAAGAAAATGGAAGAGATAGGAATTCGAGGGAGACAACGATTGTCTCGCGCTCTAGTTGCTCCGGCTGGTCGTAACCAAAAGTAGGTATCTCAGAAAATAACTCAAACTTAGAGGAAACTTAGGGGGGGTCTTCAAGGTAACACCCACTGATGAGCTTTATACACTCTGACTCAAACAAGCTGGCGAAAAGTTAATGCACCTACAAAAACCAGCTACTCAGTCCACCAGCCTGGTGATGCATTCCCTATCTGCCTTGAACTGAGGAAGAATATTTATTTTTATAAGCTTGTCCCATTACCAACACAGCTCCCACTAATTTGTGGTAATAAGGAAAAGGACCCACCCATTAGTCGATGGGATGAGGCATGTCCAGGGGTGATTTCAGAGTGATGAATTCCTTCACCACCCATCGGGCACACCCCTATTTCTCTCTCAAACTTGGGAGCAGGCCAATCACCGCTCTTGAGATAAGTAACAATGAAGAAGAGGGACAAGATGGTGAAGGAATAGTTCAGCCTTTAGTGACCACACATGGTGCAGAATATTGGCCTTAACAAAAGTAAAAGGTATAACAGGTTTAACATATGTTTGGGAGAAAGGTTGTGGTGAGATCAGTCTGTATTGTTAGTGTGACTTCATGTAAGACTTCCACGCCAAACCGAGTGGAGTTAGGAACCCTGCGGCTTTCTAAAACGACAGAAGGTTAACGTAGAAAACTCACCAGGATAAACATTTGAATATTTTCAATATTTTCACAAAGAAAGTTAAGGTTTCGAAGTCAACTTAAGTAATTAACACAAGTTATGAAGGAGAAGTATCCACACGTGCAGAACAAAGTTTGTGTATCTAACATTTTACAAAGTAAACTGTCCTAAGCCTGTCTGACCGTGTTTTACGTTTCTTTGGATTTCCTTAAATTTTTCCTGTCTGACTGTGAGACCTGATCAACTTACCATAAAACTCTGCACTTGGATCCGACTCTCCTGTGCACAGTCTTATTACAATAAGAGGAGAAATAAGTTGTATGTGCTTTAAACAAAACCATTCATAAAAATTACAAAACAATACAGTTTAACTGAGCGCATCGCTTCTTGCAAACACATATTTAAATCGCTCAGTACTCAAAACACAGCTAATTATAATGCCTGCCCAGTTGTTGCCTTAGGTGAGGTTAAGCTGGGACTGGAATGTGGCAGCCATCAGGTTTGGGGACGAGGATTTGTCCTCCGGTTTCCGTCATGGAGAAGATCAAACAGAATGATTTATTTTCCTTCTGAGGGAAATTGCTGTCCCATAGCTTCAGTGGCTTTCTTGGGTGCATCGTTTGCTTGGTCTTGGGATTATGAAAACTTGTCGAACAGGATTTAGTCCTGTCTGGACCTCTAGGTCCTGCTCGAGAGGTAAGCAGCATAGGGAAAAAAATTTCTTCCAGAGACATCTGGAGAAGCTATAGCGAAAGAGGAAGAGAAAATGTCTGTTCTCTACTTTTAAGGAACAATGTGATTTTATGACCTGCTAATGGTTCACTGTGATTGGGCACTGGAGTTTGAAAGTACCCGCTGAGGGACGATGGCTGGTAATGTCATCTCGTGATGCCAGAGAGGGGGAAATGTAGTTTGTTTGGACTGTGCATGGTCCCTACTAAAGTTAGCTACAAACTCTAACAAAATATATAGATAAATAAATTGATTAAATAATAAATACATAATAATGCTTTCATGGTTTGAGTTATTGATTGGTACAGGAGCCAATCAGATGTCATTAACTCAATAGTTGAGCTGATTTACAGAAACTGGAAGTGCTACTGAATGAGTCAAGTGATCCGGCTTATTTTGGTGAACTGAACCAATAGATTCGACTCACCACAAAGAACCCCAATTCCCATTACTCTTTTCAAATTTATTTTACTTTTGGACATTTGCCCAAGGAAATGTTGCTGAAAGTGGAATTTAAGGAAGCAAATAAATATTTGAGGATTCTTATTACAGATGAAGACTTTCTTTATTTTAAATTCCAGCAAGGAGGCAAGTTCAAAAAGAATAGACTGATTACAGTTTTTAACTCATTTTGGCACATCTTAATACATGATTTATGTGTGCATCTCCAGTATGCTTCAAATTTTAACTTACCTATTTCAGTTTTAGGAAAATTCAGCCACTAAAAACTAATATGGCCTTTAAGGACTCACAATTAACGGAGATTGATGTCTTTAATGAACTTTTGCTATCAAGTGATGTAACCTTGAAGTCTTCACTGATGAACAATCTGGTACAACAATATTTTTTGCGATTAAAAAAATCTTTGTTTTTATTTGATTGCAATTTTCAGATTTTTGGTCAATTTAGACCAAATTTTATTCTTGGATTCAGATTCATCAGATGCAACTGTAATAGTTGAAGAACCCAAAGTAAGGGAAAAAAATATCTCGAATGAACTCAGAAAGAGACGTGAATTTTTCAAATGGCCATTACGTTTTTATAATTTTTTAAACCTGTGGTTGACTATACAAATCAACATATTTCTCTTTGGTCACTGCACATATGTTAAATGTTTCAGATCCACTAATACTTCCTTTTTGGATAGGAGGCATCTGGGAAGTGGGCAACATTTTTCAAACAAAAGATAATTGCAGGCTGTTGAAGTGTAGTTGAAGGAACTGTCTACACATAACAAATCTACTTATTATGGTAAATATGCATAATTTTATTTTTTATTTTAATTTTTTGAGAGTTGACTATACTACACTGCTAAAAAAACTTTTTAGAAACGAACATATGTGTAAATTATTAATTAAAATTAATTTTCTAGTTGGCTAACTAGAAAGAGGTGTACCACAAAGTTCAGTATTTGAGACCTCTGCTTTTTTCTATTTTTATTAACCTGCCTTCAATTTGTAAAAATTCAAATGTCTCTTTATATGCAGATGAGAAAACAGTACTTGCTTCCAGCTCAAAATAGATAGGTACTGAATGAGGCATGCTATTGGAACAAAGCAAAGGATTTATACTGTTAGTGACACATTTACCATTCTTTCAAGTGATCGTACTTTGCTTGAAAAAGTTAACTTCATAAAATACTTGGGACAGTGGAGTGATTCTGATTAACTGTAGATGTATTGGTTATTGTACAGACCTATGAACTGCTTCACTAACACATATCTTTTAAAACAACAAAATGCAACAAAGACCATTGAATGATTTAGATGTAATTGATAATAATCTCTCCAGATGTATTCTTAGGTGTTACTACAGAACACATCCCCGTACAGCGTATGAACATCAGCAATGGAAATCTCTCTCAAATAGGCCTGCAACTACAATTTACCTATTTTTTTTAAAGAAAACATCTAGTCATTGAACTGTATTTGTGTGTATATAGTTTTGGCTTTTTTACCTATTCTGGCTCCAAGAAGCATTAGGTTTCATACGCTTCTTCAAACACTGCTGACAATGTTAAGGCTTTGATAGAGATGAGAGAAGAGTGAGCCTCATCATGACATAAGTAACATTTAATGTTTGCTTAAAAAAATGCTTCTCCATGCTGTACTAAAAAAGATGCACTGCTGCATGAATCATATTTGGTCAGGTGGAGTCCCTCAAACATGGCAATAACAGTTTCGTAGTATTTAAATAGTACCACCTACACTTAAACTAATGTAAGAACTCAGCGATCCTGTTTTTAAGATTATTTGATTGTGATCATGGAATCTGTCAGTAGATCATACAATACTTGTAGAGAGACCATGGTTTTATGGTTGTAACAACCCTATTAAGAATTTTTTTGGATTGTTGCACAATTAATAAATTGATTGACTATGGTAAATTTGACACCAAATTTTTTCACTCAGGATACTTTTCACTTTTTGCTATTTACCTTATATGAGGGTTAAGAGGGGCAACAAAAATGCCCCATCATCAAAATTATTTTGTTGTTTTCAACAACCACCCAACACCCATCCACAGCGATCACTGTTTAAACAGCATTCCCTTTCAACTGTGAATGTGCAAGCAACAGTGGAAGAGGTGGAAAATAACAACAGCACTGACCATTTACACTGCCACCACCATAACATCAACACCACAATAATAATCACAATGGTCATTTAATAATGGTCAATCGTAATGGTCATCATCATTTTTAACACTTACCTACGGAGCACTCCTCACTTACCTGGTAAATCCGACTAAAATAAAATACAAACGAGTCATGTCAGCAGCCTTATTTAATGTTGTCTTCAACAAAAGAACCACCTTTTCTCACACTTGCCTGGAATTTGGATAATGGGATGAAAGGCTACGCGTATTCTCTGAAATCTCTCAATGACACTTTTTTTTTAAATCATGGCTTGTGTAGGACAAATTTAGCCTTTTATTATTAAATTAGGGAACACAGACAACATTAGGCCTTTTGCCTCCTTCCAATTTGGATCTATATTTTGAGAATCCATGTATAATGAAGCAATATATGGAACAGCCTTTTAAATCACAATTTAAGTAAGTTATGAAGGTTTAAAAATATCCACTTATACTTTGATCATCTCATATTTATTAATTTAATTTACGGTGAATTGTGGAAACAGACTCTTATTGCTACTTATAACAAATTACTTTTTTACTCCTTAAGAAGTTTGATACATACAGGCCCTGGTCCAAGCTTTTTAGGATTTTAAGGGGAGCATTACAAATCTTACTGGATTTGCTAAAGATTTTTTCAAGTATAAGAAGTATAAGAAGGGTTATGTCGTTATATTGTACTATTTTGATAAAGTTAATTTAAGTTAAATTCCATTCGTATTTTATGAATTTAAGCAAACAATACTAAGCAAGTTGCTCAGGAAAAAATGTTAGGTGGGTAACCGTTAATGAATCATTGTAAAACAGTTGCAATCCATAAGTAGCCATTATACAGTATTGTTTTTAGGCATTGATTCTTTCATTGTTTGTATGAGTGCCATGTTTTCATTAGCAAATGAACCATCCATTTTTAATCTGTGGATTTAGAGGTTAAGAGAGGTGGAACATGGTTGGATTTTTCAATGTTGTCCCTTTGTTTCAGAAATAAGTCTGCCATTGATGTTGGACGTAAAACAATTTCTGGTTTCCTAATTTACTGTTTATGGTACTCTGGGTGATGTACAAGTCAACTACATGTACAAGTTAACATGTTAATGTTACAGATAGCTTGTGACTTTGATGGCCTTTGTTACTTTTTTACTTGATATTTACGTATTTAATTTATGAATGCCTTTAATCAAACTAAACATGTATTTAAGATCCAAAAATATAAACAGTAGGGTTTTTTTTATACATTTATTACTTTCACAAAGTCTTAAAAAGGTTTTTACTAATCATGTTCCAAAGATATTTTTCCGATTTTTTAAAATCTGACAGTCATCGTTAAAGGTAGTTGAAAAAGTAGTACATTGAAAAGGGAAATAAACTTCTTTTTAAATAATATAAAACTGCCATGGCTGCATTGTCAAAGACAATGGATTAACAAATATAATAAAAATAAATCAAGAAAAAATAAATAGCGCAAGTTGTTTTATATTATTTATGTATTTTCAAATCCGCATTTTTGTGTATAAATATATTTTGGTGCATGTTTTTCTTATGTCTACTGAGTAGATTTAGTCATACTCTTAGGCCCTATCTTCATAGGTTGACTATAAGTCTCGATTAAACCAGGACAGTCCTGCTTCATGTGTGTTTGTATTCTGAATTAATGTGTCAATAGAAAAAAAGCTAAACAGTCATTTCCTGAAAGAAGAACAAGGATTTCTGCAACAGATGGTATGGCATCCACAGAGTCCATTGCCCGGCATGATCGAGGTTGTCTGGGATTACATGGACAGATAAAAGCAAGCAAGACAGACAATGTTTGTAGAAGAACTGTGGAAAGTTCTCCAAAATTCTTGAAACAATCTACAAGGTGAATGTCTTAGAAAACTGCACGACAGTATACTTAACAGAATTGATGCAGTTTTAAAGGCAAAGGTTGGTCAAACCAAATATTGATTTTATTTCTAGGTTTTTTTTGGTAGTTTTTTTTTACTGTTTATTGTTTAAATAGTATTTATTTTATATTTATAAATCTTAAATTTCATTATTTTGAAAGCATGTTTGCTTTTTTACATGTACTGTTGCACAATACTGTATCAGATGTTACGTATCTCTGAGGCATCTTACGCATACATTTTTAGATTTTCTTTGACTCAATGCATGGATATAAGCTGTGTATTTTTTTTTGTTAATTTCTTAATCACAAATACCCATCTCTAGCTTCTATCATAAAACAAACACGTCCATTAACAGCCAAGTTTCAGTTGCTAAGCCTACTGACGTTTATCATTGTATTGTGCATCAGCAAATTAAATTAATCACAACATTTACCAAGATTCGCAAACACAAAACACGTCAGTTGTAGGTGAACTTAAAGCATAGACTGTACGACTATCATGTTTCCAGGGACTGTCAATCAAATTGATATTGTTAAAAGCTGGGAAAAATGTGAGACCATTGCCTGTAATTCGTTATTTTATACAATACTATTCTGCTCTCACAAGGTGAAGTGCCAAGCTAGGCAGATAGCTGAACGGAACCACTCCAAGAAACCTAGGTTAATGGTCTTTACTGAATGTATGCAAATGCACAACAAACATCACCGTAAAAAGACAGATAATTCAAAAGAAAGTTCTGGATCAATTGTAACTCCCAGATTTTTAACCAATACACGCTGTTCTATCATCTTTCCATCTAG